>LOEQ01000927.1:293224-306628 GCA_001685075.1 Bramus lutescens | reverse complement strand
GGGGCCAAGGCAGTTTCTTTATTAACCAATGAAAGTAACACATAGACAGATGACCCTCCTACATCAGATAATCTTTAATTTAATATTTCCTCATTTCTTCATATTGTTAATATTTTATGTATAAGGTCTTTTGTGTCAACTTTAGCTAGTTTTATAGGCTCTGTCCCTAGAATTGCACCTGGATTGTCCCAGCGTTCCTTGTCTTATAACTCCTGTTGAAAGAACTTACATGAGTCACACAGAAGAGGGGTAGACTCAGAATATCATGTCTTCAATCCGGAGAATCAATAAAGATTTTCATTAGATCAGCAATGTAAGACTTTCACTTTTATATCTTTGTGTTTACAAATTATTGAGAATGACAGTAGAATCATCCCTCAATATTTTGGAATTCTCTTATTATTAGAACATGAGTTTTCTTTCAGGAACTGATTCAGAATATGAGAAGTTACATTACTTCTCACAAAACACGTGAAACATGCCCCCTGCTTCTTGAAAAGCTATTATAAGTGAAATTGTATCTCTATGAAATGTCAGAAGCTATCCCCTGAAAGTCAAAACCACATGACTGCCCAAACACAATTATAAGTATAATAAAGTGAAGGTCATTAGAAAGTAGGAGCAAATGGTGAAAATATTGGCATCAATACTCAGTTTCATGATTTTCTCTGGATTGTTCTATACTAGGGCTCTGATATGTGAAATATAAGTTGGAGAAATTTCTTCTCATTTCTTTCCATCTTTGCATCTTTGGATCCTTTATTTCCTTGTGCCATATGTCCCTTCCTCTATTGTTTTATTTGATTAATCAGGAAATATTAACTTTATTTTATTTTAGGAGATACATTTGTTTGCATGCCTTAAATGATGTTAGTAATAATAGAAGTTATCAATATTTTTTCTTTACCCATTGGGTTTTAAAAGATTATACTAGCATAAAGATTATAGTATTATTTATGGGTGACCATCTATAACATAATGTCAATATTATCTGCTAACATTCATGGAGAAAAGTAAGGGGAAAGTAATATATATATACATATATATATGTATATATACTTTGCACAAAAGTAAGTCAACTCATTGTTTATCTTCCCTATGAGAGTTTTGTTTATAGAGATAATTTTAATGTCATAAATATGCTTGATTAAAGCATCCAAATCATTGCAGAATAAAAAATTAAAGCATTTAAGTTCTCCTTTTCTTAGGTTAGATTTAACTAGTGAATTATTTTGCATCACTTTGCCACAGGAAAGGATTATTCTAAGAAGCATGGTTACAGTGATTCTTACTTTAAAAACATTTGTGGCATCTGTACTGCCAAACTTGGTTCACTATTTGTTGGCTTCAGAATATAAGTATACAATTTCTTATCCTTTTGAATGAAAACAAAATGCTTCATTATTTTTGAAAATGCTATCATAAATTTTTATTCTTTAATTGAATCCATAGATATAGGTACTTTCCAATTCCAGTAAATTTTTTAAGCACAGTCATATTTGGAGGACTATATCAGTTGGTCCCACATTTAAATTAAGGAGAACAATCATAAATAAATAAATAAATGAACAAATAAATATATTAGGAAACATCTCTATAAGAATGATTAATCAGTTTACTTCAATTTTTTTATATCTGTTGAGGTTTGCTTTATTGCCGAGTACATGGTCAGTTTTAGAGAAGGTTCCATGAGGTACAGAGAAGAAAGGATATCCTTTTGTGTTTGGGTGGAATGTTCTGTAGATTTATGTTAAGTTTATTTGAGTCATGGCATCAGCAAATTCTCTTCTCTGTTAAGCTTCTGTCTGGTTGGTTTGTTCATGGTGGAGAGTGGGGTGTTGAACTTTCATACTGTTAGTGTGTGGGTTTGGCTGTGTGATTTAAGCTTTAGTAATATTTCTTTTACATATGTTGGTGCTCTTTTATTTGGGTGCATCAACTGAGACTTCATCTTGATGGGTTGTTACTGTGATGAGTATGAAGTGTCCTTCTCCATTTCTTCTGACTGATTTTCCTTTAAAATCTATTGTGTTAGGTATTAAGATAGTTAACCTGTTTATTAGTTCCATTTGATTGGGAAAACTTTTTCCAGCCCTTTACTCTGAGGTAATGACTGTCTTACAGGGACATTTGTTCAACTATGTTCATAACAGCATTATTTAAAATAGCCACTACCTGGAAACAACAGTATCTGTGCAGTACATTTACACAACGGAGAACTACTCAGAGGAAAAAAAAAGAGATATTGAAATTTGTGTGCAAATGCATAGAACTAGAAAAGAAAACATCCTGAGTGTGGCAACTCAGACCCAGAAAGATGACCATGGTATGTACTCACTCATAAGTGGATACCGGCTGTAAAGCAAAGGATAACAAGCCTATCTATAGTCCATGACCCTAAGTAACAAGGCGAACCCTAAGAAAAACATACTTAGATCCACCTGGGAAGGGGATCTAGATAAGACTGACTGACAAAATGGGAAGTATAGGGGTAGCGGGAGAAAGGAGGGCAGAAAAGGAGGGGGGAAGGGAGAAGGGGATAGGGGAGGAGATCTTGAGGGAATGGGATAGTCGAGATGGAGAAAGGACAGAAATGAGAGCAAGAAAAGAGATATTTTGATTGTGTGAGCCATTAGGGAGCATAAAGAACCCTGGCACTAAAGAAATTCCCAAGGATTCACAAGTATAACCATATCTAAGACCCTAAGCAATAGAGGAGAGGGTGTCCGCACTGGCCTTGCCCTGTAGTCAGATTGATGAATTTCTTAAATGTTATCATAGAACTTTTATTCGGAAACTGATGGAAACAGAGGCAGAAACACGCAGCAGAACACTGGGCTGAACTTCCAAAGTCCAGTTAAAGAGTGAGATTATGAGCAAAATTGTCAAGACTGTGATGAAGACACCCCCTGAAACAGCTTACCTGAGCTAATGGAAGCTCTCCAACTCTAGCTGCACAGGGAAGGAACCAGCATAGATCCAGACTATTCACTCTGAATGTGGCTGACAGTTATATGGCTGAGGCAAACTGTGGGGCCACTGACAGTGGCACCTGGATTTATCCCTACTATTTGTATTGGCTTTTTTTGGTGCTTATTCTCTTTGGATGGGTACTTTCCTCAGCCTAGATATAGCAGGGAGCGTCTTGGACCTTCCCCAAAGTAATGTGCCTTATCCTCTCTGAGGAGTAAATGGGGGGGTTATGGTGGGGGGATAGATGGAGAGAATTGGAAGAGGGGAGGGAGTGGGAACTGGGATTGGTATTATGACAGTATGTCTTCTTTTTTAAAAAATAAATTGTATAAAAAAGAATGACTTCTTAGGTAAAAGCAGTTGTCACCAAGTTCTATCCTAGACCCCATGTGGTAGTTGGAGAGAACTAACTATCCCTAATTGTCCTCTCATCTCAGCATGTACACTATGGCATGTGAATGTGTGAACACACATACACACACCACTCACACCAAAATAAATACATGTAGTAGATTTAGAATTTATAGTTTATTTAAATTTATTTTTACTGGCTATTATAATTCTGACACTGGATAATCAAGTATCACACTAAAATTTTCAAGGATCAACACTTCAAAAATGTCGCTATATTTTTAATGTAACTGTTGATCCTTGAAAATTAATTACAGCGCTTAGGAGGCAGAGGCAGGTATATCTCTGTGAGTTCAAGGTCAGCCTAGTCTACATAGCTAGTGCCAAGACAGGCTTCAAAGAAACCCTGCACTGAAACACATCCCCTGAAAAAAATTATACCTTTGAGCAGAAATGATATGAGAATATTTAACTTGAACGCTATAATGGAGGTTGTAATATTGCACACTTTTAAATCAAGTAGAAACCCATCACATGCTAATTCAGAAATATTTCCTCACATCATCCATATTCAGTTCACGTCAAGACCAACATTAAAGATTCTGTCCCTTTTTCCTGTCTGCATGGTCAGATGTGTATGTAAGAGGGTGCACTGTTTAGTAGTCATCTGCTTCACGTTTTTGTTATGATTCCGCTTTGCTGTAGAGAATGGTGACCCCTACCCAGTTCCTTCCTGTTGATTCCTCTGGTCACTGCCCCCTGCATTCTTTTGTATGATGATTGCTTTTACTTCCAGGAACAACTTCAGCTATCTCATTTAGCTGAGAAAAAAAAATGTACAACTGCTCTACAAAGAACTATTTATTTTTTCCTTGGCAACGCAAAAGAAAGGGTCTAGGATAAATTACCAAGGTTCAAGTTTTCATTTGCCTCTGAAAAAACTTGGTCAGTATCCTGCAATTCTATTTTTCTCACAATGGTAGAGGATATAGATAATCTGGTGATGAAAAGATTGCTTATATTTCTGTTTTTTAGCAACTGAGTCAGTTTGTATGCCTAATCCCCAAACTCAATCTAGAATCAAAGGTGTTTCACAATAATAGAGGCTTGTTATTAATATCATAGTTACAATTATTATTACATTTTGTACACAGTATTTAAAAATCTCTTGGTTCTACCAACTACATAAAGCTGGACTCATCTAATTGCCCCACTAATGTTATGGGTATTTCACCAAAGATTACTACTCACAGTTTATACCCAATTGAAAATCTTTATTTTACTTGGCTGAACAACACTTAGGTATTCAGGAAGCAAGTGTAGTCCCAAGATTTTAAAGGCAAAAAGGTGCATCTTAGTATTTTGCTCAGTAACTGCACTGGGAGGGTCATGATTTCTTTATACCTTTTGTTTTGTGACTTAATATTTCTATTTAGGTTTTAATCTTAGGTTCTCAGGTTAATACCAAAAAGAATAACTTGAAGTTGCTAGAACTCTCAGTTGGATCATCTTCTAATATGTTTATTAAATATCATTTATCTACTTTTCATTCATATTCATTTCTTTACATGAAGACCAAGACAGTGCAGAGATTTTACCATCTTGTACTCTTGCAGAGGCCAATTTAAATTGAACTTAAAGTTTAATCTCCTTGATTAAGAATCCCATGGGAAATCATTCAACTTTTTTTCTAGAATACAAAGGTCAAAATGCCAAAGCTAACTTTGCTCCTATTAAATTGTCTGCTTATGCAAACCTCCCTATCAAACTAACCACTTATTTTAGCTTCTTCTAGTCCTGGCCATGAATGTAACTCTGGACAAAACAACATAATCATCATCAACAAAAAATTGGATTAATTTCTAATCTGTTAATCTCAGTCATTCTCTGACTTTGTTGATATGACTTCTACAAGATAATCTTCTCCATAAGGTAAACTTTTCAACAGAGAATAAAAGAATTATTATAACTGTGGGAATAGTCTTCTGTTAGACAATACTGTTCTTGAAATTTAATATGAATGATATTTAGAGAAATGACATCATTTTTGTCCTTCTCCTTGTGGAGAAAAGAAACAAGTTAGAGAAACATCATCTTTGAGTGAGAAGTAACAACATGCATAAGAAAGCAGGGAAGTCGAGTAAAACAGCACATGAGTAATTAAGAAAAAGATGCTTGGCTTTTATTACTTCCATGTACAATGTATAAATGAATGGTCAGAAGTCAGTACTTATTAGAAAAATAGCAGCTTCTAAATACTTATTACATGAGAAATAGTGTAGTATGATAATAATGCCAATATCTATTGAAATGTCATAGAGAATTGAGATTGATATTTTAGTAGTTAGGTAAAAATAGCATACAAAATATATGCATGGATACAGAGTTTTATGCGTTAAAAGAACAGTGACATGAACCAAGAACAGGACATCATAGTCTTATTTCCTCCTTTATCAGTTTTAATTCCTCTTCTGTGACTAGTTTAAATATTTTATTAATATGAGCATTGACTTAATTAATCTGACGAAAATAACATTTTCCACGAAGCAAAGCAATAAATTCTTCATATACAGTAGTATTATAAAACTAGTTGTACTGAGTCTTCTATCCATTATTTGTTGTCTATTTGTTTCCTTGTATATTTTCATCCTAGTATTTGCTCATAGAGTACATAAATTTTCAAAATGTATCCTTATTGTAAATAGTTAACTAATATTTCTTCAGATACTACTGTGTAAAATCTTCCAATTGATCCCTTTAAGTACCTTCATTTTGTTTAGCAACATATATATCATACCATCAAACTCTTCACCAGAAAGTTAAATAAGGTATTTTTAGACAGTCAAACAGGGTAAATGTTGAAGCATCAGTTCTACCAGTCAAATACCTGAGTATCTACTCAGAGGAGAAATAGAAACATGAAATTAAGTACTAGAAACATAAGACTCTAGGTTTCAAAATCAAACCATAAAAGCCAGTGTTGCATAAAGAGTGTAATCTTTATGCATTTTCTGAATTCTTCTGTTCTTTAATTTAGGACAATGATGCTTAGAGAATATGATTTTGTTTTTTATTTCTTTAGGCCCCTATCAATATCATCCAGAAATACTGATAATTCAGGGAGGTAACTTGGTTTGATTAACTATTGTGCTGGCTACATTTTATGTCAAATTGATACAAGCTAAAGTTATTTTGGAAGAGAAAATATCCACTGAGAATTTACCCTATCAGATAGACTTCTTGGATAAGCCTTTGCTACCTTTTCTTGTTAGATATTTGTTGTAGATAGGCCCAACCTACTTCTAAGTCATTATTAATTTTAAATAACTGTGAAAAAACTTGTCATGCCTGTTAATATTACTTGATTTCTTTTTGTAAAATCTTGGGAAAAGTGCTCAATTCATCATAAAATATGTGAACATTAGACTGGATGTTTGTTAATTGAATTTCTTTTCCAATTACATGAATAAAATAATTCTTCTAAACTGTCCTATGTGTAAACAAATTTTAGAAAAGTAACAAGATAATCAATGGTATTCATTAAACCACGTTGAGTCACAGTTTATAGATGAGATTGTAGGAGATGAGGGACATAATAATGGGAATTTATAGATGTGGAGAGAAATTGGCTTTGCTCCAATATTACAGACACAAGTAGCCTTTAGGAAGAAATGCAGCCTCGGTATTAATAAATGAAAAGATATTGGTAAATTATAAAATGAGAAACATCAGATTTCAGGAAGAATCTAGCTAATTCAGCTTAGCATTAATCCTGCAATAGCCAAATTAGATTGATTGGATATCACCTGAGAAAAGCTCTAGAGAAGAACTTGGAGAGATAGCAGGGGTTTGAACTCAGATGACTGGAGTAGAGTTCTTTGCAGATTGACTTGGTGATGGTTTTTGCTAGAACTGGAATTTACAACAAAGGGCACAATTGGGATTAGGAATAGCTTCTGGTGACTGACTAAAGTTTAGAAAGGTAAAGCATATTTGTCAGGATGAAGATGTTTCAAATTTATGGAGAACCAAAGTTTCAAGCAGGTTGTATGTTTTAAAAAAAAATGGAAACAATTACCTCCTAATACAATTTAGAGTCTTAACAGAGTAGAGTCTCAACGAATTGAAGGAAAAGATAAATCTTCATCTGCAAACCCAGGAAGAGGAAGGACTGAAAACATAATGTGTTCTCTTTAGCTTTTTCAATGATTCTGGTGCTTTTGTGTCTCAATCCTGCCACCTGCTGGTGTCTTGAATAGGAAATAGACAAATTAGTATGAAAATTTGGATTCCTAGGTGGCTAAACTTTTAGGTTATTCGTTTGTTTTGATTTTTACTTTGTTTTGTTTTTGTTTTCAGGTTTATTGAAAATGACAGAACAGACTCAAACGGCTCCAAGTGATGTTTTGAAATTCATCCCCACTGTAAGCTGAGTGACCTGCAGGTTGGAGAGACTGCCGAAGTCCAGAAGCTTCAACATTTCCTTGGTGTCAGGATCTACCTCCATGATCTCCTGATCCAGGGCTGAGACCTCAGGAACGTAATTATCCCTCCTTTCTCGCTCTTCCTCCTGCAGTTTGATAGAGATACCCCTGACAGGGCCTTTCTGAATCCTCTTCATCAGATGCATGACATAGCCGGCTATCTTGTTGGGGAGCTTCTTGCAGGGATGATAGTGATCTCCTAGCACACGTGCTTGTTGGTGTGGAAGTCATTGCTCAGGCACGTGTATAGTACTTCTGGATGATGACCCGGGCTGCCTTCTTCACGATCTTGGTACTGACGCGGCCCATGTTGACGAGTCCCAGTAAAAGAGGGCTACTTTTTGGTTTTTTATTAAATGTTTGTTGGAAAGGAAAGGATGAACATAATGGTTCAATATTTAGAAAGGATCTGGGAGAAACAAAGAAAATTATTGAGGAGATTTAAAACATTTTTAATAAAAACTTCAGCCAACTTAATCATCTTCTCAAGATTTATGCATTTTTAAAAGATTACGTGAATATGCTTATTGTATGAAAATAGGGAATATCAGTAAATATTGTTAAGCTACTTTGATACTTTTCCTTCTACAGGTCCTAAAAGAGTTTTTTAATAAGCAATGTCTATGACATAAAGTTATACATATAGCAAATCATTTTTATAGACATTTCTAGTAATGAGGACAATTATAGCTATCAAAACTCTTTGAAAGAATTTCTTCTCCCTGTTTTACCCAACGTGTTTTTCCCCATGCCTTTTATTCTAATTTGGAGCAAGGAATCAGCATCTGCAGAGTCATGTGAGGAAATGCTATTGTATTTGGATTGTACAGTGATCATACAGAAGTTGAAACTAAATCTGTACCAAAACAAATTATGGGGAGACTTAATTATAATTTGCAAGGAAACATATATGATTATAATTTGGGGAATTTAAAGAAAAATATCACATTTGGGAAGAAAATCTTTGTCTCATGAAAACTGATTCTTTTTTCTTTTCAGGAGCACATGGGCAATTATATACTCAGAACCATAAGTGGTACAATACTGATTAAAGACAAATGGCACTTTGATAAGACCACTTATTAGTCACAAGGCCTCCTGCACCCTTAAATCAAGATAATGTCTTGGAATGAAACACAGCACTTTCAAGACAGAAAAATACTAAAACATCAAGAAATTAACATTATATCCTACATAAACTATTCATTTAGTCTTTTATATCAATTATAAGCACTTATTCTGATTAAATCTAAACCAAGAGAGTACATAACAATTGTTACTCGAACTAGAAATGGTCGTGGAGTCTTCAATGAACTCATATCCAGACCCTAGTTTTAGCTACGCAATAAAAAGCAATTCATTGTCATCAAGTAATTTAGCAGAACAGAGACTTAAAAAATGGGTATTTGATTTTTAGTGAGGGCTGTGAGAAGCCTTGCAACCCAAGGAAGAAGGAGAATATCAGAGTGAGGTGGAGAAAGGAAAGCTAAGCTCCAAATGGATTATTGAGATAAAATGGCTGTCCCTAATATGATTGGTGAAGAAAAAATTTAAGAAGATATACTTAAGACTCATGAAATTCTCAACAAGCTCTAAGGAAAGAATAGGTTAATTAACTCCTGTCTCAAATTTGAATAGCTGTAGGACCATACCATCTTATATACATCTGCTTTCTATGTGCTGATATACACTAACCCACGAAATAAGATGTGAGGGATAGGATGTAAGATTCTATAGTATAAAGCTGTACCTGCATGAATACACAAAGAATTGGTCACTACAGTGGGCAATGTGGTGATAATGAGTCCATGATTTGTACATTATATGTGTGTCTTTAATATAAAGAATTCAAATTAAAGTTGCAATTTCAGTTAATCTGTATCTGAGGCAAACACATAACACTAGCAAGCAGAGTCAAAGAAAGAGAATATTCTAGGCCATATGGATAAATAATAACCATAATTTTTGTTTAATGTTTTATTAGTTTCTGTTGGCAGACATTCGCCCACGAACTTCTTGTTAGTGTGTATTAAACACACAAGGACCACATGAATTTATATATGTAACAACCACACTTAAACAGAGTACATTTCAGGACACACCGCCCTGTGTGCTGTTTTACTTTCTACCATTTCTTACATGATATTCCCTGCATCTTGAAGTGAGGAGATTGATATAAACATTTCATCTGTTCATTTCAACAATTGTGATTTTGTACACTAACCACTGACCACTACAATGAGAAGCTTCTCTGTGCAAGTTTGGAAGAACCACAAATCTATAGATATGAATATACATATATGTGAGTCTGTTTGACTATATGACCAATTAGTAGAATAGTATCAATAAGTTTTGTCATATTTACTATCAATTCACAGCAGCTTTAGTTTCCTTCACATCACAGAGCTAGTTAAATATTTAAGCATGGTGCAGAGATGTCTCCTGACTTGGAACTATTGACCGTTGATGGTAACTGTGGAAGGAAAAGTCGCTTTCCTATGAGGGATGCCTTTTGGTAGATTGCAAAGTCACAGTGGGTTACATCTCATCCATAATGATGTTTACTATTAATTGGACTCAGGGAGATGTAAGAGCAAAAAGGAGCATGTGAATTTGGAAGGAAATGTTTCGGTGGAAGTTATGATATGTCCCAGAAGAGCAATGGGAGGATTTGTAACTTCAACATACATTGTCTGTGTGTACGCAATTTTGAAATAATAAAAAAATAGACTGTCATAGTAACGGTCACGTGAGCTGTGGTTGGAAAGCTCATTTATTTTCTTTAAACATATATATGTAATAATAATTTTAAAAGCTAATATCACTGTTTTATGTGAGTAATCAACCTGTTTTCTATTTTAACGTGTTTTTGTATCTGGTTTTTATGGTTCATTTGTTTGCCTGCATTTACATAAACGTAGAATTTCAGACCTACAAAGGATGACCGGTGCAACTACGTATTTGAGACCAAATTTTCTCTCTAATATTTATGTTCTGTGCACTCACAGTGTTGGAAAAACTACAAAATAGTTTGTACTGACAGGGACTATTACAAGTTTCACTATTCATAGAAATGAGGGCATTTGATAAACCATGCACATGGTGAGTATATTTCTTAGTTTATAGGGGCTAATCTCAGTCTGATATAAAATTGGTAACTTAAAAAAGTCTCATTATTCTCTTTTTATTGTGCAATGCTGTATAGCTTCTCAATATATGATGCTGTTGTGTAAAGTTTTTTCTTGAAGTCAGAAAATGTTATTTATTGACTTTTTGAAATATGCCATTAAATGTTATTCACTGACTTTTAGAAATATGCCATTAAATAAAGAGTAAAGGCTTGATTATCACTGAATTTTTTGAATTTTTATTTGAAAATTCTTATGCCTACATTTATAACGACCCTGAAGGCAGAGGTAATATTTCAGTGAGCAAGTGCAAGGACATTTCATTATGTTTTTCATCACATTAGTACTAATGTAAGTAATGTCACTTAACTCATTGAACAAAGAAATATCCCATTAGAGGAAAATTATTAAGAGAAAATTATAGAAGAGAAGAAAAAAGGAAATCAGGAAACAGTGGAGTGAGGGGAATGAAGCTAGAAGTGAAGAAAAGGAAATAGAGATTTATCTATAATGATTTTTAAACTTTATTTTACTGTACATCTAACTATAATAAAACACATTTAGGTGAGCGCTAAAGCTTGGAATTTAAACTTTGATTTCTTTTAAACTTTGATATAAAACAAAAGACTTTTAAAGTATCAATAAGGTACTCCCAGTATTTAATTCTTACTTATAGTGTTTACAAATGAATGGTCACTATTAACAGACTTTGTAGATCAGAAAGTTTATGGGCAACTCCTTTACCAAATAATTAAAGTAACGTTAATAATGGAAGAAAGGATATCTGTATTCAGATATAATATTCTGGGAAACTTCTTGACTTTTAGCTCACCTGGCAGAGAATGCAATTTAAAACTACTCATTAAGAAACACCTGGCACTTTAATATTTAGAAAACAAGACAAAATAATTACTCTGAGATTTTTTGTTTGCTTCTTTTTTTTAACAGTGTTAAGGTTGAGATATAGAAATAATGACTCTGAATATTCTGAATAAATTGAGGCCAGAAAGAAACAACTAAATGATAACAATGGTTATTTGTGAGATCATTGGAAAGAAACAAGCACCATTAAGTTTTCAACATTATTATTTGGACAATTTACATTTAAATAAGAAAGGCAGACCATCAGGTGTTTAGTGATAAATTCTCATCTTTTTATGTTGCTGTGAATACATTAGAGAAGTAAGTATGTGCAATAACTGTTGAGGGGAATAATTTGCCCCAAGATTACTGAAAGAGGGATTCGTAAACCTCTAGAAATTTTTAATGAGAAACAATTGAAACCTTGGATAGAACTTCATAGTGTAAGGACATAGAAAATTTTAAGAAACTTTGGAGCATCAAGGAACCTTAGGAAGTGTCCCTAGCAGCTAGTCCCCTGTCAACACCCAGCTTTGTGGTCTAGACAGGAACAGAAAGTAACTGCTCAGGGGGGAGGGTGGGGAGCAAGCACAGAAGCACAAGTAACCGCTTAAAGGAGGAAGAGGGTACACAGCAGTTGTCCATACCCTGTACTCAGCAAAACTAACCCCCTTGACCCGGAGTAAATCTGTCTTGCGGTGTTTCCTATATAATGCCAACTCCAAATGATGAGGGGGTCTCTTCCCTACTGTGCTGCATCCATTAGTGGTGGAACCCACAGCCTGGCTGGAGAGCGCGCTGAATAAACCTTGCTTTTGCATTCTGGACTTGACTGGCTTCCAGTGGTGGTCTCTCTGGGGGGTCTCAACTTGGGCACAACTATAGGAATTGTTTGTGTTATTCTTATATCTTTTCTATAAATTTCACTTCAAAGTTAAGTCGTTTAAAACCTTAAAGTCTCTATTTACATCATCATCTCCAGACTCAATGTCTGCAGTAAAAATGATTTCTTGGTTTTCTTGACCCTTAACATATTTCAAGGATCAAGTTTATCTTTATTCAGTGTAGTTGATTAAAAGATAAATGGGATATCTTCCTTTCATGGACAGTAAAAAGATGATTTAATGTCTGTCATTTGAGGAAAATGTATTGATTAAGTTTTCTAGACAATATTGACCAAACTTCTGAATCTAATGACAGTGACTTTAGATTTTGAACTCTTTCATTCTTATACCATACAATTGTAAATAAGAATGCATGACCCCCACAAATATACATGTTGTTATTATTTTTTCCGTTTTATTTTTATTATTAATTTTTTAAATTATTATTAAAAATTTCCACCTCCTGCCCGCCTCCCAATTCCCTCCCTCTCCCCAATCCCCCTCCCCCTCCATTTCCACTCCAAAGCGCAGCAAGGGTTCCCTGCCCTGTGGGAAAACCAAGGTCCTTCCCCCTCCGTTGTGGTCTAGGAAGGTGAGCATCTGAACAGACTAGGCTCCCACATAGCCAGTATATGAAGTAGAATCAAAACTTATATCCATTGTCCTTGGCTTCTCAGTCAGCTCTCTTTGTCAGCCATGTTCAGAGAGTCTGGATTGATCACA
>LOEQ01000927.1:269884-282616 GCA_001685075.1 Bramus lutescens | reverse complement strand
GATGCCCCTCAATGGAAGAATGGATAAAGAAAGTGTGGAATATTTACAAATTAGAGTACTACTTAGCGGTAAACAAACAATGACATCTTGAATTTTGCATGAAAATGGATGGAAATAGAAAACACAATCCTGCATGAGGTAACCCAGCCCCAAAAAGATGAATATGATATGTACTCACTCATTAGTGGATTCTAGCCATAAATAAAGTTCATTGAGCCTATAATTCATGATCCTTGAGAAGCTAAATAAGAAGGTTAACCCAAAGAAAAACATATAGTTATCCTCCAGGATATTGGAATATTGCCAGGAAAAATTGGGAGCTTGGGGGTGGGTTAAGGGGAGATGGGGAGAGAGAACTGAGAAGGGGAGGATGGGGAGAGCTTGGGGGAATGGGACGGTTGGGATGGAGGAAGGGTGGATATGGCAATCTCTACCTATAACAACATGTATTTTAATTTCAATAGCTTCTCATGGTTGTTCAGAACTGGAACCACTACAGTTTGAATAATATATTAATAAATTTAATAAAATTATATCTAATTCAATCTTCATAATAGATTTATATATGTATGTATGTACACACACACACATTTCAACGGGAAAAGTAACTTTGAAGGAAAAAGAAAGCTGTAAGTGCTAACTAAGCTTTTTACAACACAATCCTTTTATACCTACCCAGCATGACTCAGACAAAGCTAACTCTGGATCTCCAAGTATATACATGTCAGCTAAAACTGAATAACATATTATAATCTGTATTAAAAATATTTTTAAAAAGCAACACTTTTGTGAAATATTTTATATAAATGTGAGTTGGAGGTGAGAGACAAAGGTTCTTGTCATTGCTGTCCTCTGCCATTATCAACCTATCTTTGCATACCTTTCTCTGTGAGGTCTGTGAGCCACTCTGACTTGGTTTTTGTGCTCACCCATGTGTGGAGACTGTGTATGCAAGAATGTCCACTGAGCTCACTAGTGTCAGCATCCCTGTCAGCCAATGTTCCAGTGAATAAGGTATGTTCTATCTGCTTACAGTACCTCTTTGCATTATTTTTATCCTTCCAGGCTCTAGGTATATCTTTACCCGATTTGTATGCTAAAACTTCACAACTCTTGAACTATATTACAGAAAAATGTAAATAAAATGATAGTATTTTGTGTAATTCTAGCACTTAGAAGATTACGGCAGGAAAAGCCTGTAAGTTCAAACTTTCACAAGTTAAATTGTGAGCCACTCTTTCAAAACAAAAACAAAAGAAAAAAACAACAAATGTCTTCGGTAGCATATTCTGCATTGTTTAATTCCCTTTTGCACTTGCCTTTGTCATTAAACAATAACAATAATTTTAAAAATCATTAGTTGAGATAAAACTCCTGGTACCATTTAATCATTTGGAAAATTTACAAATTACAGAAAATTAGAAATAATTACATATCTCTGCAGGTAGAAAACCAGAACATTAAAAGAAGTACGGCAGATGCAAGGATAAAAGGCAACAGCAGTGCAGGAATCAATAATGCCTGCACGGAATTTTCTAGTGAGTTTGAAAGGTTCACATAGGGTTTCATTTTTTTAAACATGGACATCATAGAAAATAAAACAAATTTTAATTGATGTAACTATGGACAAAGTTTAAAAAAAGCACAAATTATGTTTCCAGCAAAATGCAGAGTAAGATATAATAAAATGAAATGAATCCTTAAACAAAATGTTATGTGGTAGTTTGGAAGCTGGGACACTGTGGAAGATCAACCAGTGATGGTAGTAGTCAAGTTTTCTCGTCATTACATTTCTATGTTTCTCAATTTCTATGATGTAATAATAACAAGCCACACTAGATTTGTGACAACAATGCTATCATCTCCAGCTATCCTTCCTTATGTTTAGCACGTTAGTCAGGAAAGAGGACAAAAAGCGTTACAATTTTATACTGCAATACGATGCTTGAAAAGTTACGGAGTATGTATGAAGAGCTTTGGTTTTTGCAGGCATCATACCATCAATGCATTCAATACATGAGAACGTACGAAAATTTGTTGAAAACTTGGGCATATTTTACTTTTCTTTTCATTCTCTGCTTTTTACCAAACCCCGTTTTCTTTTATTTAAACTTTATTTTAGTTATTTTCCCATATTCTTAACCTCCTGAGTCCTTCCAGATCTTCTTCCTTGCCTACCAAACCTACTTTATGCTCTCTCTGTCAAAAAATAAAATAAAACAACCTTCAAATAAACCCAAGAAAACAAAATTAATACACACCAGAAGAGGAAAATAAACCAACCTATAAGTAAAAAGGTACACACAAACAAATAAACACACACGCACACACACACACACACACACACACACACACACAAATACTTGGAAGCCCATGTTTTGTTGGACAATTAGTCCTGAAAATAGAGCCTGCCATGGAGTGGTCAATTTACCCAGTGTCACTCGATTGGAGAAAACCGTCTTTATTTCTACCAGCATGTATGAGTATGAACTTTATTTCCCTAATGGCTAAATTTCCTTCAATCATTCATCTAAAATATATTTATCTAACAAGATAAGGTAGAAATGATCACTTTGAAGTTGGACAAGGCAAGCAAATAGAAAGAAAAGAGGCCAGAGAAGGCAAAAGAAAAGACCTACTCATTTACACACTCAGGAATACCACAAAAACAGTAAACTGGAAGCCATTTCACACACACAGAGCGGGGGGCATAGCTAAGATTTGTATGGGCCCTGTACATGCTGCCCCTCAGTTTCTTTGAGTTCATACAAACTATAATCATGTTGATTTAAAGGATTTTGCTTTCATAGTGTCCTCCATCCCTCTGGCTCTAACAATTTTTTTTGTCATCCTCTTTTGCTGGATTTCCTGAATTCTGAGGAAAGAAATTTGGTCGAGACAGCACTCTTGTTAGTAAGATTGTGGATTAATGGTAACACTCATACACTGCTGGTGGAAATGCAAACTCATATCTTACTTTTCACGAAATAAGTGAGATGTATTTTCTAAGACCTGTTGTTTTCATGGTAAATGTAAGATGCAGGGTAAAGTGATACATAACTAACATGTAGATACAAGTTTGAGTAAATATACAACTTACTGATTGATAATAATTGACCTTTAAATACTTAATAGCAGATAGAATAGATATAAAATTGAATCTGATTTTATTGATACTTTGAAAGAACATAATAAGAAGTTAGGAAAATAATTTAGTGTGAAGGAATATTTACACTTCTGTAGATGGAAGTTTCTGTCCCACTTAATTCTATAGCCATTTAGTCCAAAATAAACACATACAGAGGCTTATATTAATTAGAAATTCTTTGACCTCTTAACTCAGGCTTATTATTAACCAGCTCTTAAATTAACCCATAAATTTGACCTATGTTTAACCACATGGCTTGATACCTTTTCTCAGTGAGGCATTGTCATCTTGTTTCCTGTGCATCTGGCTGATAACTGGATCTCCCTTTCATCTCAGAATTCTCCTAGTCTTGTTGTGCCACCTATATTTCCTTCATGGCTATTGGCCAGTTTTTTTTATTATTAAACTAATACATGTGACAAATCTTTACAATGTACAAGACCCTTCTCACCCAGTATTATTCTTTTTTTCCTTTTCAAAATAAGAACTCTAAATCTAATCTCATTTGTTTAGATTGTTTCTGACCATTATCCATAACAACTTGCAACTAATAATCTACATAAACATTTATAATCATTTTTTAGGGGGAATGTGGGCATAGTTTTCTAGGCTCTTCCTGATGATTGGGGGGCACTGATAAACTTATGGGAACCCAAAGAAAATTTAGGATTATGTCAAGTCTCTGCTGGAGTATTCTGTGAGGCTAGATCTTTTCAGCCAGGGGCCTTGAAAATGTTATGGATGCAGATTGTAGAAGAAACTGTAACAGAAGTGCACTGAAACATTGAATCTTCTGGGCCATCTTTTTCCATTGGAGATTTTTGCAGGGGGTCTTCTTTGATCAAACCTTGTTTGTTTGTTTGTTTGTTTCAGAATGAATCTACAACTACTCATTTCCTGTGGGAACAAGCAAAACATCTTTTCTAAAGTAACATATCTTTTGACTTAAATGTTGAAGTCAAGGCATTTTCAAAATATATAGACCGAATTAATCTTTTGACCATTAATAGTCCAGTGGTATTTTTAAAGAACATATTACTTCTTTCTCAGCAGCATAACAATTGAAAACAACAAAATAACACACAGTATCCAGATTCTTTGTGTATTTTCAATTGCTATGTGCATTTTTACTGTATTTTTAATTTCAAGTTTTAATGTTTGATTTTTGGAGACAGGATTTCTCTGTGAATCTTTGGCTGTCCTGGATCTTACCCTGCAGATCAGGCTGGCCTTACACTCACAGAGATCTTCCTGCCTCTGCCTCCCAAGTATTGGGATCAAAGGCTTGTGATACAATACCCAACTACTCTATTTTTTAAAGAATTTTCTGCATCCTTTTTCTCTTTTCTCCCAAGCTTACATATATTTTAAAATAGTATTTAAACTCTTTAGAGTTTTTTTTTCCTCTGAGTCTGTTTTTAATGTATACCTCTACTTTTTTCTGAGGATGTAAGTCTTTAATATGCTAAGCAACATGATTAGGATTAAAGCCACATCTTTGGCAGCTGGATCCACCCCATTCCTTAGCTTTGTGAGAGTCTAGCTATACATGGAGCAATGAAGGGAGACATGTTTATTGTCACAACTCTGTGGAGTTTCAAGGTCCACACTACCACCAGGACACCTGCTGCAAGCTCCTCATAACCATCATTTAAGTATTTGGTGGTAGAGCCTCTTAAATGAGCTGCAAGGTTTTTGCCACTAACATTAAGTCAGGAAGTTCAGTGAGAGATAGAATAAAGTGTAGAACAAATGAAAAGCTTTGTGTAAATTATATCTTCCTTATGAATATAGACCACACTAGTGAATACTTTCACACAATGGTCAATAATGAGTCCTGTGAACTTGTCCAAAATGACAATTGTGTTCTCTGATTAACTAATCATGTACAGAGAAAGCACATTCTTGCCTGAGAGCAAGAATATGACCAAAATATAGCATTGCTACAGGAGAATTGTCCATTCAGCCAATCAACTAAGCCAATAAAGCAAGTATGAATCCAGAACAGAATCAGTGGTTAGCTACCAAGGATTATCCAGACTATTGTGGGAGAACTTCGCAGGGTTGCTAGAGAGGACAGGGAGAGATGGAAATTTCCATGCTCCAGAGAATGAGGAGAGAAGGCAAACCAGATAAAGTCAACCAACAGCACCACTTTCCTTGAAATTTTAAGGTCTTTATCTTAATTTCTAACTCCTGAGGTTTTATTATACTAGAACAAATTAGGTAATTGTTTCATCAGGGAGCTGCAGGTGTTGATGATATCCATGTCCCATGTTTGGAGTATCCCACTATCCAAAGTTCATCAAAGTGTAAAATGGGTGTTACCTAGTCATGTGGCAACATAATACAGTGCCTGAAATAATAAATTTATTAAGAAAAATAATTTTGTTCAATATCAAATATTCTCATCCATTTGGATAGCTTACAAGGCAACAGAAGTGAAAAGAGTTCACGTTGTGAGCCGTGAGGCCACAGAAAGAGAGGAAATCTAACAATGCCTCCTAACATCCTAACAACACTTCCTTTGATTACCTGAGGACATTTCTCTGAGCCTAGATCTTCTGTCTACAGAACTTCTCACCATCACAAAATTGAAGATCAACCCTTTAACACATGAAAACTTAAAGACCATAGAAGAGTCCAAGAATGAAAAGTTAGCAATTCTGTGTCTATCCAGAGCTTAAGTTTTGCTAATGCTTACCAATCAAAATTAATGATATGCTGCAATTTGCCAAAAAATGAACCAAAACTAAGAAAATTTGTTCTGTATTAGAAAGAATAATAATGTGACTACTGCATCATTTTTTGATTTTCTCTGACCTGGTATTTATTCAGTCAACAGGGAGTTTGGAAGTATGTAACAAAGAGAAGAATTCTCTTCAATGATATTTTATATCTTCATGATAATAACATTACCTGACTAACTCTGATAAATATAATTTAATATTGCTTGGGGTATACTTAAGAATTAATAAATCAAAATTTCAATTTTTATTAATCTTTCAAATATACTTAGTTACGAGAAAGGAAGCACTCATAAACATTCTATTAACAGTTCATTATGAACAATTTAGATTTTGATGCCCAATTTAACTTATGGAAAATTTGTTAAGTTATATTATTTTCAGTCTCCATGAGTACACTAAAGATTATTTTTAATTTATTTTAAATATATTTAAGAATATTTTAAAAGATTTTATTCATGATATTTAAGAAACTGATGAGAACATGTGATCTCCACTTTGGACAAGTAATATTTTTTAATTCTCTTTCCTGAAGAGACATTTTTTCTATTATTACCATGCGATAAATTTATTTTCTACTAAAAATCCTCTCAGAATAACTGCAGGAGTTTTTGTTTTGTTTCATTTCAGTTGCTGTTGTTGCTTTTCCCTATTTAAAAAATAGATGAAAACTTCTTAAAAGAAAAATATCTGCAGGGATTCTCTTTGTGCACATAGCAGAGTCTGACCCCAGGGGGAGACAAGCCCTGGAGTGAATAATTGCTCAGCTGAAGGCAAATATGGCCTCACAGCCTGAAATCCAGACAGAAACCAAAGAGTCACTGAAGTCAAAACCTACTGGACTCTATATTCTTTGGCTCCTTTCATTTCTTTGCATGACTGTGATCATATTTATGGCCTTATGTTTTTTATGTACTATTTCTTTTACCTATACATACATTAAATAAACTGCATATTAATGAGAATAAAAAAACATTTTGGATGCTTTAAAAGCAGATGCCATTATTTACCACTTGGTGTCTAAAATCATGTAGGTGTTAGTTCAAAGTTATTGGATGAATGGGAAAGAAAAATTGAGCTTTTGATTCATTTAAAGAGTGTAAAATTTTATTCCCATCTTCCAATATTAATAGGAGCTGAGCACTACACTGATAAAATAGATGCAATAAGAACTTCAGGACAAGAAGATTAAAAATAATTCTCTAATATCCATAATTTTTAATGTGTACAATAACCACTGACTTCTGTATTTCAGTATTCAAGCAAGCATTAGATTCAATTTAATTTTCTATTGATTCCAAAGCTTTAATTTTGAGGGGATAAAGAGTGAACATGTGTGTTTCTTAATCTACTTTTTAGAATTAAAACTTGGTCATTTAAACTGAATGACCTTTCCTTACACATGAGATAATTTTGAACTCATTTTCACTGGTGAGAATATCTTTACCACTTTCTATACAATGAGTCTGAAACCAGAAGAAGTTTAAAAATCTCAGAGAAGAGTGAAAGATTTAGAAATTTTCAGACAGCATAAGACAAGTCATATTTAAACAGCAACTTGGGAAATGACTCAGTGAATATAGTGCTTTCAGGGAGAATGATCCCTAGTGGCTCATATACTCGATTGCTTTGTCACCAGGGAGAGGAACTGTTTGAGAAGAATGAGGAGACTGTGGCCTTGTTGGAAGAGGTGTTGTTTTGTCGAAACTGGTGTGTCATGGAAGTAGGCTTTCAGGTTTGAAAAGTCCATGTTAAGCCAGTAACTAACTGTCTGTCTGTCTGTCTGTCTGTCTGTCTGTCTGTCTGTCTGTCTGTCTGTCTGTGAATCATTACCTAAGTTCTCAGCTCATACTTGTTTGCCTGCCTTTCTTGTGCCAAGTTCACTACCTTTATGATCAAGAACTAAATCTTTGAAATTGCAAGCTAGACCCAATTAAATGTCTTCTTTTATAAAAGTTTCCTTGATTGTGTTGTTTAATCACTGTAATACTAACCTAACTAGGACAGTGGGCAAAGTGTTTATCATACAAGAACGACGGCCTGGGTTTGGATACAGTATAGCAAGTAATTGTAATGCTAATGCACCTCTGGATGGCAACAGCAGAAAAGACAGAAGAATCCATAAACATTAATGAGCCAACACACCTGAGGTAAGCATCAGTGAGTGAGTCCTTGTTTATCAATAAGGTGGGATACAAGGACCTATAACCTGATATTGAATTCTGTCTACCATTTTTGTGTTACTTACACAAACCCACATGTGCACATATTTGAAAACACATATATTTGAAAACTCCTATACAAATTCAAAGAAACAATTTGTTCATCATTCATCTAACTTTAATCCTCACTTTGTTCTCTTTACAACATATACATGCCCTTCCTGGGATTTTGTAACTCATGCCCATAACTTTTTCCTTGTATTTCAGCAAAGAAACAGAACAAAAACAAAGACAAATACCTCAAATTATGGGGCAAAATTAGGCATATTTCACAGGAATGGAGAAGAAAGAAGACAGGTTTGAAAAGTTTTGAAACGAGTGTGTTTGCAGATGTTACAGTAGACACATAGCTGTAGGAGGGAAAGGCAGGGAGAGTTTCTGTGGTCCAGGAAAGACAATAGTCTAAAGTGATTACGGTTATACACGCCTGGAAAACCAGCACTTTGGGTAAGGTGGGGCAAGGATTCCTTATTTTTATTTACTCTCCCTCACTTAAAAAAAAGTCAAAGATTTTTAAAAATGCTATTATGTATATATGCTTTATATATTTCTGTTCACATTCCTTTTAAATAATTATTTTAAGACAAATGTCTTAAAATCATAGATATGCTATCAAGGAAAAAAAATAAACTGAAAACATACTATCCAAATATATAAAGAGAGAATAAAATGGCTTGTTACTACATATCAAATATTCTAAGAAGCTTTGGAAGTTAGTTCAGGAATAATTGCTTTGAAAATAGTCTTATTATGTTCCATAAAATACTTTATTTCCCTATATGCCTATATATATATGTACACATATATACACACACATATATAGCAAAGCTCTATTCTTATAATTAAATATTTTAAAGTATATATGTTAACTTTGCTTTTTTACATAACATTATGATTTTAAAGTTTAGTGTTCATGACTATATTGATCTGCTTGGTATGGTTATAACAAACTACAAACTAGGTTATGAGTGAGGGTTATTCACTTATATTTTGTGTATATGGATGTGTTCACTTATATATTCATGGGATATATGTGAAGGGGGTGCCAGCACATGTGCATACATGTGATAAAAAGCTGGTGTCTTTTTTTTTTTTACTATTCTTCACATTAGAGTTTTCAGGCAGGTCAGTTCACTGAACTTGCTGCTTAAAAATTTGCTAAAGCTAGACTAGCTAGCCAATGAGTTCAGGGTGTACTTTTCTCTTCCTGAGTCCTTGAATTGTGGTTACCAAAGAAAAGCAAACACATCCTTGTTGCTGTTTTCTTTTTATTTCTCAAATTTTATTGTTTTTATTAATCTCTATTAGATAATTCACATTTATTTATTTTTATTGGTTATTTGCTAATCTCAAATCATGCACTATGATGGCACTCACCTATATTATGTTGATGTATCCTGTTTTGTTTAGTTTTTAAGTGAGGATTCTAGATCCCAACACAGGTCTTTGTATTTGAATGTCAAGCACTGTACCCAAGGAAGCAACTTCCCTACCCTTTATTCCTTTCTTAAATGTAGTCTGCAAATATTACTATCAAAATATTTATTATAAATGTTGTTGCTCTCTTTCCTCTCTTGATTATTAGTAACTTTTATGAAATTGTCACAAAATACTGAGGAAGCTGGTCTGAAATTTATTTTTCTTTGGCTCATGGTTATAGTTCATAGTTTGCTAACCCAGTGATTTTTGAACCTGTGGAGAGGAAGCAACCTTGTTGTGGATGGGAATGGAAAAAAAGAAAACTGTTTACTTAGTTTCCTTATCCCTTGCTAGAAATGGTGGGGTACCAAAATTCTCCAAAGAATCTAATTCTCCATGTAAGAATCAAATACATTTTGACTATCTCTATCTAAGAACAAACTTTCAAGACCTGTTTTTGTTGGTGACATGACCCAAATTGACCCTCTTTAGGTAGAGATGNTTACAGTGCTGAATATTGAATTCATATATTGAATTGAATATATAGAATGAATTCAGAAATTATAACAGTTTAAGTGGCATTAATAGATTTTTCTCTGGGTCCTCTGACCTCACCATTTATGGCTACTTGGTTAAATTTACAGCAACAGACTTGAATTTCATCCTATTGAGTTGTCTTCAAGTCCAATTAGATGGCTGTTGGCTACTACCCAGATATAACTTCCACTATTGAACCCTCAGGGAAATCATACTGTGCTGGTCATGGTTGTGTTTGGTAAGCATCACAGTTGGGTGAGAATATTGATTGTTTTTGCCTTTGTCAGCTTGCTTAATATCTTTTGGTGTTTTGAGAGCTAGTTCTTCGATTGGAGGAATCTAGGTCAATTCCAACTTGATTTATCCAAGTAACTAAAGGTTGTCCCAAAAGCTTCTATGGTTTTGTGCTTATTTCTTGACCTTCACTGACAATCAGAAGTGTTTTATATCTCCAACAATAGGATAAAACATAAGTCCATGTTATACTAAAAAAAAATCTACAGTCTCATGGAATTGAGCTCTATGACAAAAAACATTTTCACAAAACCATTTCAATTAGAATGAGAAAGAGATTGATTTTTTTAAAATAAAAGATGGAGGGCTGATAAATGTTGGGGAGTTATAGCAAAACAAACAGTACTGTAAACTACTGGGAACCAAGTTTTTAAATGTGATTAGGCCTGCTAAGACAGTTCTTTGGATTTTAGTGAAGATAGACTTGGTGATATTCTGTTTGTGCTTTAACAAGTAAATCTTGCCTGAAGAGCTGAATGCATAGCTAACCACACTAGTTAACAATAGAGTCCAGGCAGTGATAGTATACACCTATAATCCCAGCACCTGGGAAACAGAAGTAGAAGGATCTCTGTGAGTTCAGGACTACCCTGGGCTACACAAGATTAAATGAGTTAAGAGTGAAACAGAGCCGAGTGTTGGTGGTTCACATCTTCAGCTCCAGTACTAGAGAAAGAAAGTGATACGGCTAGGAGAGAGAGGACTGTATAATGAGAGGAGACAGGAGCTCAGAAATCAATCTGAGTTTTTGTAGAGATAGCATTAAGTCTGAGGACTTGTAGAGACATGATACCTTTTTCAGTCTTAGGATTCAGTAGAGGTAAAAACTAATGGCTGACTACTCTGCTTCTCTGATCTTTCAGCTTTCATGCCCCCCTCCATATCTGACTCTGAATTATTATTTTTAAAATAAATTCGAAATTGCACTATATAGTGTGGTTGTATTTCAATTTTTTTTTTAATAAATAAGGCTTGCCTGGAGATCTGAGAGTAAAACAGCAACAGGGGTCAGACCTACAGACCAGGAAATGGTAACACACACCTTTAATCCCAGTAGTCACACAAGTTTGCCATAGAAACTGGGCGGTGCATGCTTTTAATTACACTGTTGCATACCTTTAATCCCACAACTAGAGAGGATTATACGATGGGAGTGATCAGCTCTCAGTCTCTTTCTGAGATTTCTGGAGGTCAGATTGCCGTTTTTGAATTGAGGTTGAGATAAGAGCCAGGAGCTGACTGCTTTGATTTTTGAAAAGTTCTTCAGGCTAAACCTCCATATCAGTCTCTAAGCTTTTATTAACCATGCTTCATTTTGGCACCCAAGTTTTGGTGCTCAAATTTCCTAAATGCGGTTGACCTGAGGCTTTTTAGCTTCAAGCCAAGACCAAGGTTGGAATTGGAATTCCAGCTGTAGGAGCTGGAGTCACCTTGGTTAGATAGAAAAACCCATCCACCCCAGCTCAGCTTCCATGTAAAGATAAAAAATACACAGAGAATCTGGATACTGTATGTTACTGTGTTGTCTTTGAATTGTTTGACTACTGAGGATGGAGCAACAGCTGCTAAAAGACAATTGATTATAAATGCACTGGATTAATCCAACCTACGTATTTTGAAAATGCCTTGACTTCAATATTCAAGTAAAAAAGCCTATGTTACTTTGGACAAGAGGGTTTTATTTTATTTCTGAAGGAAGTGAGAGGCTGTGGATTCATTCCAAGTTAAGAAAAATAATGTTTGACCATGGAAGAACCCCTGAAAAATCTCCAATGGGAACATATGGTCCAGATCATATAATGTTTCATAGAACCTTTGTTGCAGTTTCCTCTGAATTCTATATACACTACAGCCTCAAGACTGCTGATTAAAATGCTCCAACCTTACAACATACTCCAGTAAGAACTTGACAATAATCATAAATTTCTCTTGGGTCACTGCGTGATTATCAGCACCCCCAATCAACAGGAAGTAGCCTAGAAAACTACGTCCACATCACCAAAAAATCTTGATTAGTAATGGTTGTCTTTGCTTAATATATTGATTGCAAGTTGTTATGGGTAATTGTCAGGAAAAAAGCTAAACAAAATAAATTAGATTCAAAATTCTTGTTTTGAAAAGAAAAAAAAAAGCTTGTTGGTGTTGACACACAACTTTAATCCAAGCACTTGGGATGTAGAGGAAGAGGCAGAGGCAGGCAGATTTTGTGAGTTCAAGGCCAGTTTAGTCTACAAAGTGAGTTCCAAAACTACTGACTCCATAGCTACTGAGAATCCTGTCACAATAAAAAAGAAAGAGAGAGAGAGAGAGAGAGAGAGAGAGAGAAAGGAAGGAAGGAAGAAAGAAAGAAAGAAAGAAAGAAAGA
>LOEQ01000927.1:226297-264327 GCA_001685075.1 Bramus lutescens | reverse complement strand
ATCCGGGAGTGATCGCAGCCCAAGCGGACATGGGCCATATATGGAGTTGTTTTTAAAGAGATCCCTCGCTTTCGGGATCGCAGGGGGCGGAAGCCAGCAACATCTTTAAGGTGCGGCTTCACGCAGCTCACTACAAACCAACCCTACCTCAGAGAGAGGTCTGATCTACAAAATATACAAAAAAAATCAAGAAATTGGTCATCCAAAGAACAAATAATCCAACCAAAAAAAAAAAAAAGTGGAGTACAGACTTAAACAGAGAACTCTCAACAGAGGAATATAAAATGGCTAAAAGACACTTAAGGAAATGCCTAACATTCTTTGTCATTAGAGAAAAGCAAATCAAAACAACTCTGAAATTCCATCTTACACCTGTAAGAAAGGCCAAGAATAAAAACACTGATGACAATTTATGCTGGAGAGATTGTGGGATAAATAGAACACTCCTGCATTGCTGGTGGGAGTGCAAGCTGGTACAGCTCCGTTGGTTATCAGTATGGTAATTTCTCAGAAAATGGAGAAACAATCTTCCTCAAGACACAGCAATACCATTTTTGGGTATATATCCAAAGGATGTGCTCAATCGTAGCACAAGGACATATGCTCAGCTATGTTCACAGCAACATTGTTTGTCATAGCCAGAACCTGGAAACAACTTGAATGCCCCTTGACCAAAGAACGGATAAGGAAAATGTGGCCCATCTACACAATGAAATACTAGACAGAAGGAAAAAAATGACATATTGAAACTTGCAGGCAAATGAATGAACCTAGAAAACATCATATTGAGTAAGGTAACCTAGAACCAGAAAGACAATTATCGTATTTACTCACTCATAAGTGGTTTTTAAGCATAAAGCAATGAAAACTAGCCTACAAATCACAATCCCAGACAACATAATCTGAGGACCCTAAGAGAGACATACATGGATATAACCTACATGGGAAGTAGAAAACAACAAGATTTCCTGATTGAATTTGGAGGATGGGAACCATGCTAGATGGTGGAAGGGGAGAGCAGATCAAGGGAAGGAAGCAGAAAAAATGTATAGATCAATAAAACCAATTTAAAAATAAAAATAAGAACACTTTAAAATGTTTTAGATTGCATTGGACTGTTTTATATTTTAAACAAATTTTGAATACTATATAAATCTGAGATTACTTTTGGTAAAACAGAAAATACATACATTTCTAATCTTGTTCATGGTATTGTTCCTATACAGTTTATTTAACAATTTAATGAAAATATAGGCCTTGAAAAGTATTATCACCAATTGTTTAGGATAATAAAAATGCAGATTAGTCATTAGCCACCTATAATAATTGAAGTAGTAGTCACATTATTTAGGTTTACAAGGTCAAAGATATATTTTAGATACGTCATTTTCAAACACTTCAGAGAGCTACAAAAATGGAATTCAAAATGTTTTAATAACCTAGTTTCTTTTTTAAATGATAGTGAGACATGTCTTCCCCTTGTAGCAACATTCTACTTCAGAGAAGACCATGGGCATCAAAGAAAATCCACATTGAGTTTACTTTTGGTTTAGGCTAAATAAGCCCCTGGGCAAGAAAATGTCCCTGCTTCAACTATTGACATTATGCTGTCCTAATGAAAAATGTAAGACACAAACCATCCTGCTTCACAGAAATTCGGTTGGGTATGCTTGGCCTGTAAGTAGAAGATGGATGTCCCATCTTTGCCGAGGATCTTTGGGTGACTGTCCAGGCATTCAGCTGTTTCTGTTAAACTTGCATTTTTTGGAACTCACTTGCTAGCACTTCCTGCTTACTCAGTTATTATTATTTACTTTTTGGGTCTCTAAAGGAGGGGAAGATTAGATAGCTACAGCTTATCAGGTACAGAAAGCATATTATGATAGAAAGTAAATTAGGTATAAGATTTTGGGCTCACCAAAATAGGATAGAAATAAAGTATTTTCTCTGACTCGGAAAATGCAAATGGACTAGACATTATTGATATATTTATTGCCTGCATAATTGTATATGATCATTGTACTTATTGTACATAGTTTTCTTAGTTTAGGTATTGACCTCTTTTTTATTTCAGACCTAGATGAGAAATAAAGTGTAGTTTAATAAATAAAGCTTGCTTGAAGATCTGAGAGTCAAACAGCCCCATTTGTCTGACTTACAGACTAGGTAATGGTTACACACCTTTATTCCCAGCAGCCACACTAATTTGTCATAGAAACCAGGCCATGCATGTCTTTAATCCCAGTATGTACATGTCTTTAAACCCAGGAGTAGAGAGGATTGTAAAATGGGAAGAAACAGATCCCTGATATAGTCTCTTTCTGAGATTCCTGGAGGCAAGATTGGCATTTTTAAACTGAGGTCGAGGTAACAGGTTGTGGCTTGTTGCTTTGCTTTTTGTATCTTCAGGCTGGACCATAAGATCAGTCTCTGTGTTTCAACATAGACTGTCATATGCTGATAAAGACCTGTGTTATTTCTCTTGATTACATTTAAAATATGCTGTCTATGTTCTTGAATAATGGATTTCAGTGTCAGGTAACTAACAAGATGATAGGAAAAGATATACATCTTAAGGAGAAGAAAATTTTAAATAAAACTAATTATTTTTGTTTCCTTAACAGTTGCATTTAAGAAAATAAATCTTTTTTTACTCTACATTTTTGATATTATAATTATAATTATGTCATTTACCCTTATTTCTTTCCTTCCTCCAAACCCTCACATATGTGCATCCTTGGTCTCTTTTGATTTCATTGTCTTTTTCACTAACTGCTGCTATATGCATACATGCATATCGTATAATCATATATTCTTTAATATAATCTGCTTAGTTATAATGTAACTTAAGTGTATAAAGTAAGGGTTGATCAAAAAGCATTGGATTACCAATTGATGTCCTGTTCTTAAGGGAAAAGTGTTTATATAATATTAGTATTCCTTGATTGCCTGTAGTGCCTTATGTAAAGTTGAAGCCTTGTGAACATTCCTCCAACCACTTGTCTATTATGGTGAGATTTTCTGGGATTTTGTGCAGAATCGCTAGGAGAAAATATCTCCAAGAAATTCTGGCAGAATTTGCAAGTATAATTTAAACTAACATGAGTGACAGAAACATGAATGTAAGAGCAGGGCCACTTGTTCATCCTGGCCGCCTGGCTAGCTTAGCCCTGAAATAACCATACAGAAACTGTATTTATTAAAACACTGCTTGGCTCATTAGTTCTAGTTTTTTTATTGGCTAATTTTTATATCTTAATTTAACCCACTTTTATTAATCTGTGTATCGCCATGTGGCAGTGGCTTAGCAAGTAAAATATTCAGCATATGTCTCTAGAGAATCCATAGCATCTCTCTCACTCTGTCTCCTTTCTCCCAGCATGTCATTTAGTTTTTCCTGCCTACCTAAGTTCTGCCCTATTAACAGACCCAAAGCAGTTCCTTTATTAACCAATAAAAGCAACCCATAGACAAAAGGACCCCCTACACCACATGAATCTTGTTAATACCAACTAAGAGAAAATAACCACTTTCTGTTTTGAGCAGGTTACAGGTACATTCAAACATAAATAGAGGAAACTAATTTTTATACAGAAAATTGTAATAAAGATACAGAAACAATCTTAAAATTGATCAGGATAAAGAGAGCAGATAAGGAAGAAAAAGAAGATGATTTAGGAGTGAAAAATATTCTAGATTAATACTAAAATCACAGATTGAGGAGATTTAGTTCTAAAACAGATCAAGTAAGGATTTCAAAATTTATCTTTCATCTTTAATAACAGAGAAATAATATAGCTAAAAGAGGGACTTTCAATAGTGCAGAAAATTATTTAGCAAAACATGTTAATTTTCCTATAAAATATGCTTAAGTTGCTTAAGTATTAGGATAAATGTAGAGGTATTTAAAATAGTCTGCTTATGATGACATACCTGAGTGTCCATTTCTTTTCTCTCCTGGTTATGATATTGAGTGTTCTTAAATATTTAAAAGTGGTTATATATGTTCAATAAAATATTTATATTTCTTAGTAATTTTTTAATCTTCATTTTTTATATTAATTACATAATAATATAAAAATGTGATAATTCATTTCTTTAATATTTAGAGGACTCCAAATAAATAAAAAGGTCAATTTCTAAAATTTATTTTTAGTACTAATTTATATACCTTAAAATATTGATCAATAGAATAAAGTAGAAATATACTCTACTGTACCTTAAGCTTTTATGCAGTCTTTTCTTTGTGTTCTGTAACTGGAGACAGAGAAAGTCACCTTGGGACACATCGTTTTGTTCTGCTGAGGGTTCATATGATTATCCATTTTCTGCATGTATGCAGCTTTCCAGAGGGCACATTTACACTGGATTAGGGCAAATCCTGACATATTGTTTTCAAACAAAAGCAGCCCTATATGCCAGCTTTTTTCTGTAGAGCTATTATAGACAAAGAGATGGGATGTTGACGTGAGGAACAGACAGCCTCCTGTGTTATGTGTGAAAATCCATCTCTTTCTTTCAGGGTTCGTATTTGTAAGGAATTTTCCGATGGACTGAGCTGCTTGGATGACACACCACAGAAAAGAAACAACTGCCATGGAACTTTTTGGGTTTTGTTGAAAATCAATACCTGATGTGGGAGTCCCATCCATGTGTTTTGATTACTATTAATGAATAAAGAAACTGCTTTGCACCAATAACAAGGCAGAAATTAGGCATGGGAAGCTAGGCTGAAAGCTAGGAGAAAGAAGGGTGGAGGCAGAGATGCCATTTAACCACTGCCAGAGTCGGCATGCCAAAAGTTTGCAAGTAAGCCACTGTCACGTGGTGATACATAGATGAATGGAAATGGGTTAAATTAATATGTAAGAGTTAACCAATAAGAAGTTAGAGCTAATAAGCCAAGCAGTTTTTAAATAACGTGGTTTCTGATTATTTTGAGTCTAAGCTAGCCGGGAGGCAGCTCTCTCCTACTACAAATACCCTTGATTAAATTTTATGACTGGGGCTTGCATGAACAATCCTGACTGCTTATGACCCTCTAGTTTCAGAATACATGGAATAATCATGAGAACTTGTATGAGCTCATGATCATGGATAGCATGTGCTTTGGGACCAAGAGGAACATAGTATTTCATAGATGAGTAAATATATTTGACAATATGGCTTCCCCTTTGTCAACTTATAGCATCTCGTTATAAATGATAGATAAGAATATCACACAAAATAATCTTAATAAGTACTTTAATCACAAAGGAATTTGAAATATTTTTGGAAACCATTGCTTATCTGCAAATTATCAGGGTGGTAAAAGGGAAGCCTTTTTTCCTCATAAGTTTGAATCAGTTGTTTGAAAACATAGGGGATAAAAGAAATATGGGGCAATAGAAGAAAATGTAAGTCAGGTTTAGGTAACCTCTGTAAATGTCTATTCCTTAGACTGGTTGACTCCCACAAATGTTTTTAAAATTCCAAAATCCTCACTGTCTGAATTTTCTAGTTTTTTTGCAGTATATTACTTATCAATTAAAAATTTAAGGAGAAATAATTTTTAAAATAAAATATGCAAATCTTAAACTATAAGCAGAATAGAGAAGGCTTCAAATTATGGTTTATATAAAAACTTTTAGTTAAATTTTTGAGATTATAATTTATTATAACTAGAACATCATTTCAAACTTGCCTTTCCTTCCTTCAAATCTTCCTATGTATATCTCCCTTGTCTCCATCTAAAGTATGGCACTCTTTTAGAAATTTAAAGTTTATAATAACTGTAAACTGACCACTCCTTATAAGATAACTTTTTTACATGTTCTCAGGACTGAGTGGAAGTAAAATCAATGTTTAGCTATACATTTGAAAACTCATAGGATTTTGGAAAGTTTTCTCAGTGTAATTTGCAAAACAGTAGATGCCAGCAGACTAAAGAAGAATTTCTGGGGTTGGTGAGAAATCAATTTGAATCTGACATATCTTTTCTGCAATTGTCCCATATTAATAATATGTCTACCCCAAAAGATGATAGTCCTGAATGTGACCCTCAGCACCCATATGAAAAGTTGAGGATGGTGGTGTGAACTTATACTCTTAGGGAGGTGGAGACATAAAGGTCCATGATGCTCTTTAGGTAGTAAACCATCATTGTAGAATCGGAAAGCCAAATGTATTAGTGAGTGACTTCTCTCAAAGAACAAGATAAACAGATGGGTAGATAACATGACACATACTAATCTTGAAGAGTTTGATTCCAGCACAAACTTGGGAGATTACAACCACAAACAACTCTAGCTTTCAAATAAATATATGCCTCTGTCTTCTCACAGAACATACTTTCATGGTCACATATCTTCGCACAGACACACTGACACATAACTAATGATGCACATCTAAAATTACAAGCATCAAGGTTAATGGGCCATCAAAATTTCTCAACATGACAAAGTAGTTGCTTGCAAATCAGAGATTTTGATTGTGGAAACCAGCAAAGCTGAGAAGAAAATAGTCTCCTAAAAACTGTCTTCTAACTTCCATGTACATGTAGAAATAAATGGATCTCCCCAGAGATACATTTCATTTATTTACTTTTTGATTGTTTGTTTGTTTTTTGTTTTGTTCAGTTTTTGAGAAAAATTAGCACTTTTTAATGGAGATGAGCAGCAGAAACAGGATGTTCATCATGGGAGCTGCACAAAAGATTAACTCCATAACTGTCATTTTTATAATGCAGCCTTTCTCCTGAATGCTTGATCTTTTGTATAGTCATCAGGGTGAAGAATCCTCCCAGTCACCTCAATAATAACACATATTTATTTTTAAGCTAATGTTGTGGGAATTGTGTAGGTCTCTAGGACACCCTGCTCTCATTGCTCATTGACATGGTTACTTTCTTAGGTAGACATAAACAAATGTATATTCATCTGAGACAGGGTACTGATGACAGAAAAATCATAATTCCAATTGAGCTGAATATGCTAACAAATATCTTTACTAGCCTTACTTAAAGGACAATGACCAAAGAATTGTTTACTGGAACATGGGTAGCTTAAAAACAGTTGCCTGATTGAAAAAATTTCTCGGCAGTGTAGCGAAGACTCCACAAAAAAAAGTGTATAACTAGAATCCCCTTTCACTTTACCTTCTTTAAGCCTAGATCATAAACATCCAGCTGTGAGGAAATAAGAAATGTTGATGGTTCCATTAACACAGACCTAGATGTATTTTCCTTATTTTGTTACAATGACTATGGGACCAAATGTGATAATCTCCTATAGTTTAGATCAGTAATTTCTACTTCAAAATGTCCAGTGGTCCTGCCAGGCTTATGACCTGCTGAAATTGCTTTTCCTCAACATCCAGTCTGCTATTCGATTTAGCAGCACAGAACAACTTGGCACAGGAAATTTATATGTTATATCCTAGAAATATATGAAAAACGTAATCTTAGTGGGAAGATTGTGGTCTATTCGTTGCTGATGCCCAGAAAGTTTAGAGTAACTCCACACTTTACATGATGTCAATAGAGGTTTCAGGAAGCATGAACTCTTCACTTCCCAAAGTTCATGACACTTGCATATCCTGATTTTATTTAGGAAGTCAAATAGATAAATTTTTGGCATCCTGATCAGATTTCACTTAAGAGAAAGAGAGAGAGACAGATACATACACAGAAATAGACAGACAGACAGACAATCAAACAGACAGAGAGACAGGGATAGAGAGAAAATATAGAAAAGTTATGAAAAAATCTGAAAAAGAAAACTCAGTCAACATCCTTCAGATATATATCTACAATTCAGTGAAGAAATATAAATCATTTAATCAACAGAAATTGTGAAAAATGAAAATTAAGGATATGTGGGTTATGAAATATTATGATTACTCTTTAATATCAATCAGTGAGAAGTATTAAATAGGTATATTTCACTGAACCATTCATTCATAATTCATGATTATAAATAAAATTCAATGACTCAAAGAAACTATATATTGCAAAGATATTTTAAAAATGCAGTAATGATCATGGCTAAGATGTACAGATATTAGATAATACCAGAGTTATAAGCTTGTCTCCTATGATAGCAGCTTCTGATAGCGCAAGAGATAGTGTGCAAAATAATCTTAAATAGACTTTTTGATTAATGTTACACATTCAGAAGTACAACCATTGTTTGAATTACTCATCGTCTTCATTTGGTCATTCACTACAAAAGAGGTCTCAAAAAGAATAAATTACTTATAAGGAATTCTTAATAGCTAGTGTTTCCTAGAGGAGTCATGGAAAGTGACTACATCAAGTACAATAGGGTAGATAATTTGATTCTGCTTTCAGTTCTACCTTTATAATGATGTTCAAGTATGTTTTATTTATAATTCTAAAATTATGTAATTTATATCTTTACATACATTAGATCTCTTTAAATTGACTCACTGAAGCTTGTCAAGAGTACAGAAAAATACATGTAATCATTCTCAAAAGACAGATTAAATATAGTGGATTCTGCTTCCTAAACCCAATCTAGCAATTGTAGTTATTACTATGAGAAATATACATGGAGTATTAGTATCTATATTAAATTTATAGGTATTTATGAGTTAAATTTATACCTGAATAATTCTAATGCATTTCTGGAAAATGATAGTCTACCAATTTAAGTAGAGTCCTAAAAAGCCATGGTGTTCATGGATGGACACCTTCTAAACTTAAGATTTTGGTAAAAAATTAAATGAAAATTGGTATTTTGCATAATGTTTGTAGTGATAGGGGTGGCAGGCTGCCCTGCTTTTCATCTGGCCCAGCTCCTGCATGGCTATCTTATACCCTGAAATAACAACACACAAATTGTATTCATTTAAGCACTGCCTGGCTCATTGTATCTAGCCTCTTCTTGGCTAACTCTCAATCTTGCTTAACCCATATCTAGTAATCTGTGTATCACCATGAAGTGGTGGCTGACCAGGAAGATTCTAACCATAGTCCGTCTTGGGGAGGAGAAGCATGGCGCCTGACTCATTGCCTTCTTCCCAGCATTCTGTTCTGTCTACACCTCCCACCTAATTTTCTGCCCTATTAAAAGGCCAAGGCAGTCTCCTTATTAACCAATGAAAGTAACACATAGACAGATGAACCACCTACATCAAATGTTTATTATATTCTGGCATCTTTGGTTATCCATATGCATTTTGCATTAGTATATCCTAATATGTATATGATATATATTCACTCACAAGTGGTCTTTAGACATAAAGTAAAGTAAAACAACCCTACAGTTCACAATCCAAGAGAACCTAGACAACAATGAGGACCCTAAGAGACACATACATGGATCTAATCTACATGGGATGTAGAAAAAGACAAGATCTCCTGAGTCAATTGGGAGCATAGGGATCTTGGGAGAGGGTAGAAGGGTAGGGGGAGGAAGGAAAAGGAGCAGAGAAAAATATATAGCTCAAGAAAAACATATTTTAAAAAAAGTGAAGAAAAAGAAAAAAAGTGAATGTTGTTCTGTGTTTTATAGAAAACAAAACCCTTAAAAAAGGCATTTGCCAGATTGTTGGCTTTTAGTGAAACTAATAAAAACTTTAATACATGTCATGATGACAACAATGAACTTTTAAGGAGATTATTTATTCATCATGTATATTCATTATATGCTTATTATGTGTCATATCCAAGTCTGTAGAGCTGAACTTAAACTCCTGAACACACAAAACGTTGGAGGAAGAGAGTAGACTCTCTTTATTTACCTCCTCAGGTGTGTGGTCTGACACATAACCCCCCACATAAACACATAATTGTAATAACTTAAGGAAAAATAAATTTTAGATATAGTTAAAAAATTTATAAAATTAACCCCAAAACGTATAGAGATTAAAATCACAAATTAATGAAAAATGAAGTTGCCTAAGTTAGGTTAAGTTTCATTCTAGCATTCCAACCACTTACTACACCAGTCTACGACACCAACCACACCTCAGACTGGCATGACCATAGGACACTGTGGTTTTCTGGTGAGGTTTTATTTGTTTTTGTTTTGCTTTTCAACAGAAACTCATCTCACTCTGTAGTCTATGCTGGACTCAGATTATTTTGTGGCTCTGTCTGACTACAAGCTTTGGAAGCCAAGCTGCTTTGCACTACACTGCTAGAATTCAGGCATGAATTTACCACAGTAAAGTATTGTCTGATGTTTCTTTCCTTAGAACATTAAGCCTCATACCTGGGAAGACAGCAAAATGTAAAACATAATTCTCAGTCATCGATTTGTGTAACAAAAACTTCTAACTCAGTTTTATAAATGCTCCAAGTGAGTTATTTATAAGTACAATGGCCAAGTAAAGAAAATGGTCAGTCTGTCTGTACAGCTACATACTTGAAATGACATGAACTGAAACACCTTATAGTAGAATTTAAAAAAAAAAGGCTAAAACACTAGAAGTTACTCATGACACCTAGAGCACAAGTACTGGAGTTTCCAAAAGCCTTTCCAGGCAGTCTTATCACTCTGGGTCTTGAGAAACAATCTCCAGAGTATAGACTGCATCAGAGCAGGAGAACATGAAGGTAACAACCTACTTAGTACAGTGGCCTTGTAGTAATGAAAGGTCAAGGCCAATGACCATTTATCTCCACAATTTCACACAGAATTGACAAATATAACTTAGAAACTGACAAAGAAGTGAAATTGGTATTGTTCTTAGAGAAAACTATCTGTTTAGATTTCTCTACTGTGATACAGTAACAACCATGATAAAGAGATCATTCATGTCCATCAATAATAGCATGAAAGTAATGCTGTATAAATGGCTTGATTTAATTTATTGAATAGAAATCCCATTTCAATGAATGTTTTTGAGAGAAGAAGACAGTGCAACTTTGTGAAATGCATTTATACTTACAATACTCAATACTAATTTTGGGAATCCAGAGTTAAGGTTTATACAAACATTGCATAATTTTGATGAATCCAGTGATTTTAACAGACTTTGTTAGCCCTGTTAGTTACTGCTGTCTTTCATGAATTATGAGATCAAATATGCAGCGCAATTTGTATGATAAATTAGTATGATAAATGTAAAATATGAAGTATAGGAAGCTTCTCTTTGAAGGTGAGAATAAATATGTTTTTGATTTAGTGAAAGTATTAGGTAAATAGTTTTGGAGATATATATATATGTTATATAGAAGAAGTAATTTTACACTTATATGTATAATATATATATATGCATATATATATATATAACATGTGCAAATCATATTGTTAGCAAATGCTGATCATTTTGAAAATTGAAGATTTTTAAAAAACAAGCAGCTCATGAAATAATATATACATATATTATATTTAAACATATATATTAATACCACACAACTATTTTCCTTTGGTAATATAATAATGTACATAATAAAATAATTTTTAAAATTCATGAAATAATTTGTGTTATATATAACCAAATTCACAAAAGCACACCATGTATTTGTTCTTTGGTAATACAAAGGGTCAGAAAACAAACAGCATTTTAATTTTAATGAATGCTTTTTAAATCTCAGTTATTATGTAGTAAAGAATAGTTGAAATTCTGTAGAGTAAGGATCAGAAACAAACATTCAAAACCATCCACTTCAATGCTCACCTGTAAAACAGAGAAGCCCAATAGACTTTGAATTTTTTATAATTAACTATATTATACATTAGTATTAACTTAGAGCTAATGTTTCTTAAGTGCTATAGGATGTTTATAATCTACATAATAAAATATAGCCCTTGTGATCTTAAATTATGCATTTGTTTGTGTATTTGATTGCTAGGATCATTTATGTGTAATATTTAGAAAATTAAACAGAATGTTCACTTTCGTTTACTACCAGTAGAAGATGCAACTCTTTTTTACAACTTTCAGATCAGGAGTGGATTCCAGACAAAGTTAAAGGAAGGTGTGCTGCAGAAACAGTGGACTGATTAGGACCAGCTCCCAGCTTTACTCAGTTTACTGCATCTTCTTCAAGCTAGGAACAGGAAAGGAGCCATTATCGTTGTCCAAGATGGACATTTATTTTCTTAAGTATCTCTTCCAATTTGTGCTTATGTTTTAATTTGATATCACACAGGACACACTACCTGCACAGCACAATCAGGATAGTTATGACAGCTGTACAGTCCCAAGATTGTTTGAAAGGAGCAGGGAGGGGCACAGTGTTTTCTGAAGATGAGTCCTACTGACTCTATTCTTGTCCACAGTGTGAGTTCTTGTTACAGACTAGCAGTACAGTCCACCTTCTAGAAATAATGGAGATGGTAACACACAATACTTTGCAGTCCCCAAATGAGAGCTCTCAGGCCCCTGTCTAGAGATATACAAGTCTCCCTTACCTGTAATGCACAGATTGGGCAGAAGCATTAACAGCATGTTTTTCGGAGATGCCACATTCCAGGGAGAGCAAACTACTAGAGTTTCTTAGGTCAGAAAGAAGAAAAGTAAAGCTCTGGCCTTGTTCTAAAGTTACCCAGCTGTCTGGGCAGAATGGTGGGCAAGGATAGAAGGATGTGTGGATGTGAAAAGAGAGACCCCTGGTTCAACTAGTCCAACAGTTGATGGGAAAGGTCCAAGAGGAAAGAAATTATAAGATAATAACCTAGGCCAGGCTTTTTCAACTGGACTCCCTAATTTATCTCAGGTTTGAACATAAAATTCCATGTCCTTGATACACGTTCAGTCAGATTTCCTCTCACAGACAGTGGAAACATCTGAGAGAAAATCAATATGGACCCCCCAAAAGTTATGCATTTTTATTTGATACGACTTATTTTTGAATTGTTCTATAAAATATGAGCGTTGGCTTCTTGTCACCATTTATTTTCATAAAATTATTTTCAAGAATAAGTGAACCTGTCATTGTATATATCTCTCCTTTGAATATACTAATTGGATATGTCTAGCAATAATTTTAAGAAGGCAATAGGTAAAAGTCACTTAAATACTAATGTTATAAGTTGTGAATAGTCCCTAATGATAGCCCATAGATTAGGGTACGGATACATTTTTTAAAGTAGATAGGTCAATGTTGTAATTGTACATGGATGAAATACCCACTATTTCTCTTTTATTTGGAATTTTCTAATAGAAAGACATCAAAGACAGCAAATCAGAGTGGAATGAATATTTTTTCCTTCCTTCATTTCTTTCTTAGTTTTTTTCTCTTTCTTTCTTTCATTCATTCTTCCTTTCATTTTCCTTCTTTATTCTTTTTCTATTGGAAACTGAACTCAGAGATTTGTACAACCAGAGGAAGCCATCTACCTTTGAGGTGTATCCACTAAATTCCCTATATTTTTTTGGGTGGGACATTCTCACAGAGTTATCATGATTGGCTTTGAACTGAAATTCAAACACAGGATGGTACTGACTGAATATGTGATAATTTGCTTTGTCTCCTGAGTAACTAGGAATGGATATCTGCAACACTACAGACAGCATAGAACCATTTTTTTAATACAAGTCAAAAATATTATTTCCCTAATATAGAATCTAACTTAGATCTAGATGTATAAAGCCACACATTCCATAAACATTAAAGGTCTAAATATTTCTTTGAATCAGAGCTCCAGGAAACCCATCAGGATGGTTTAGAACAGGATTTTCAAGAATGGACATAGTGAGGAGAATCCTGTTAGCCAAGTTTAGAAATTTTCTTATCATGAGCTCAAAATCTGGTTGAAAGCAACTCCTGTAAAAATAAAGCTTTTACTTTTATTTAGCCCTAATGGTGTTTAATTCTCTGCTAAAATATACCACTGTCCATCAGGGTCCCTTGTTTGTTCCTGGCCACTCAGCTAGCTTAGACCCTAAATAATCACACAGAAACTGTATTAATTAAATCACTGTTTGGCCCATTACCTCTAGCTTCTTATTGGCTAACTCTTATATTATTTTAACCCATTTCTATTAATCTCTTTATTGCAATGAGGCTGTGGTTGTGGGTAAAGTTCCCAGAGTCTGTCTCCCTCAGTTCCATAGCTTCTCTCTGACTCTGCCCTTCTTTCCCCCAGCATACAGCCTAGCTCTCCCCTCCTAATTCTGTTCTTCCCTGCTATAGGCTCAAGGCAGTTTCTTTATTCATTAACCAATAAAAGCAACACATAGAGAGAAGGACCTCCCACANAAGCACATGTTCATGCATGGATATGGGCATGTGTGACAGTAGTCTATAATATTGCAAAGGTTCTCTGAAGACGGGAGTTTTATCTGAGTGTAAGCTGCCTAGATGGTTGTTAAAAAACTAAACTGAGTTTTCTGGAAAAGTACTCAGAACACTTAAAAACTGAATCCTCTCTTCAGACCCAGATTAGACCTAGCTGCTTCTGACTTCCTAACAATCCTATATTTTCAAGATCTATGTATAGTCTGAGTTCTATTTGGTGTTAACAGCAAAAACCCAGAATCAGAAATAGGTGTTAATACTGAAAGATCAGGGAAGCAGAGCATCAGACCACTATAGAATTCTTACCTTCACCAATGCTCAGAACAAACGGGAAATCAGGTCTCTATAAATCTTCAGCCTGCCCTGAGTTCCTGTCTCCTCCTGCATTACATCCCTCTCTCTGCCCAGCTGTACCACTCCTGTCTATACCTTTCTAGTTCTGCGATTAATGCCACGTGATCCCAAGTGCTGGGATCACCTCTGTGTGAGGTCTGTTTCTCTTTTAGACCTTGGTGTTGCCCATGGTGGCCTTGAATTCATGGAGATCCCTCTGCCTCCATTTCCCAAGGGCTGGAATTAAAGGTGTGTGCTACTACTGCTTGGCCTTTATAGCTAACTAGTGTAGCCAACTCCATACTCTGATCTTCAGGCAAGCTTCATTTGTTAAAGCACAAAGTATTATCACTGTCAATGTCACAGAATTTTACACCATACATGAACATATTTTTACACGTGAATTATACCTCAACAAACCACTGTTTCCCATCCTGCTTGGCCTCTTGGCTAACTAGTGGCTGAACTCTGCACTCTGATCTTCAGGCAAGCTTTATTTATGACATCACACAGAAAATATCACTACATACATGTGCCAAGGCTTTGGTGTTTCTTGTCACACAGAAAAATTCCAGCTGTGTATCAACAGGGAATTCTGAAAGCTTTCTATTCATCTCCTGATGGTGAATACAAAATTTTGTGGGGTATTTTGTGGTAGAATTGTTTTTCCTTTTAATGAACAAATTTAAAATACATTATTTTCTCTGCTGGTGATGTTAATGTATGTTTTATTCCTTAAAGTAATACCAGTCTCTCCCTCTACCCCTATTTCTGACGCTCTTTAATATGCTATTGTCTTTAGTATGTTTATGAATCTATCTAATGAAGTAATTATTACTTTTCTACTACCATGTTCTTCTTCAGCAGTGTTGTCAGTGGCACAAAATGTGCTGTGTCTGCCTTATTGGAGCTTAAATCCCACAATGAATTAACAGTTTTTCAGTTACCATTTTCACCACCTGATTCTGAATAAGCGAGTTACTTACTCAGCAATAGATTGCTTGAATAATTAAAAATAAATATTCTAGTTTTCCAGATTTTGCCATAAAAACAATAGAAGGCTCAAGCTTTAATATTCTCCACTGTTTTTCTTCTGTGATCTGAAATTCAGTATATGTGTACTCCAGTATTTAAGGTGTTCTATCTCCTTGTCTCTGAGATATACTTATTGATCTATATCTAATATTTCATGTAAGGTTTTGCCACATATAATTATATTTCATTTTTAAAAAATATTTTCTACTATTCCTATAGTTTAATTGATTTAATAGCATATAAGATAGATTAAACTGGAATTTTAATTGTCATATATATTATTTATATATGCATATCACAACAATATCATTGGTCTTTTCGCAATTTTTTAGAAATGGTGAATAGTTTAGACATAAACGTTGTAAAATATATCTATAGTATTATGCATTTAGTTTTCTATTCAATAATGACATTGTAAGGCAGTCATTTAGATTATTAAAGAGCCTGCATATTGATTACTATGCCACAATGTCCATACCAGTTTAAATTCTTACCACTAGCACATGTTTATACATAAATAACTACATAAGTATCAATTTTTGTGTCACCTTGAATTGAACTTGCATTTGCATTTTTAGAACAAATATGCTAAAAATTGTTTCCCAATTTTTATAAGCTAAATTGTTGACTAGCTTTAAAATTAGGACAACATTCTAATAATATTATAGTTAGTAGTCAATATAAACAAAACTATAACATATATTTAATGATAAATTAACATGAAATTTATGAAAGTGGAAAGATAATGTGTTGTACTTTGATATTAAATTAATATATTAGTACTTATATAAAGTAATATAAATTTTATTCACTTGTACAGCATGAAAATAAGTAAAATAATGAAAATAACCTTACCACTCCAAACCTGAGCAAAAATAATCAAAATATACTTAGTGATTTAACGAGGAATCCAATAGCATCAAAGAGTGTTGTAAAGTTTCTTCTGGAAGAAATGAGAGCTTTATCTGATCCTGCTCTATACTTCATCCACGAGAAAAAGAACAATAAAATTAATAATGTGTTTCCTTATAATAAAGATCCAAGCCAGATGATGGATCAGATAACATGACAGAGAGTAAACATGAAAAATGTTGGATCAGATACCAGTAAGACAAAGAAGAGTGTTCTTGAAAGGCACGCAAATGAAAAAGTCAAAATAATAATCAGAACAATGGCTGTGATTTAGGCAACACTGAGTGGTTTATCTTTAAGAGATATGAAGGGATGGTGAATGTCTGTTTGTTAAAAGTAAATTTGAGATAAATTACAAAATAAAACGATAAAACAAACCTTTTTTCACTCTTAGTTTTATTACATATTGCAAATCAAATGCTGATGGATCTTAAAGTCGTAAAGCACAAACAACCTCTATAAAACTGAGAAATGACCCCACTTGTCAACCATTGCAGTGACACAATCAGAATGATAAGTGTTATATGCTAGGCTAAACTGAAAACATATTTATAAAACCAGAAAATATACTGTATTAGTACACTCTGGAGGAACAGACATTATAGAATGAATCAGTATCATGTGTGTGTGTGTGTGTGTGTGTGTGTGTTATTTCATGTATCTAACATCTATTAAAGTGGTTTGCTGTGGAAAGGTTACAGCTAATACCTACCCGCCTACTGGACGTGGCCTTATGCGCCATTTACTTGGATGCAGAAGCACAAAAGTCTGGCCCCTTCCTTCCTCTCTCTGCTTGCCCCTGGGCCCCATTTTGGCTGTTTGGTTTGCTTTGGATCTGATCTTCGTCCATCGTTCAAGCAGAACATCCTGACTTTATAAGTCTAACCCTTAATAAACACCGATCTGTTTTCTTAGTTCTGAGCCAGTGTGAGATTCCCATTGTTAACTGAACGATCATTTCCGCCTTCACTGATTTATTAGAGTGACTTTACAGACTAGTGCAACAAGGCTTATCAGCTGATGGAAAGATGAATCTCGTAGTTGCCTGGCTCAAAATGATGAATATCTCAGCTGATCTTCACTCGACTATGAAAACCCTAATTATTTTCTAATATCATCAAGATAATGATTCAACATCAGTATGAATGAACTTTCTAGAGAGAATTAGGGAAATCAAACAAAAAGCGAAGGCTTTAATCTTCCACACCCTTTTCTGGGAGCTGCCATAGTAAGGTGGAACCAATTTAAGGAGGTTCTTCCCACCTGAAATACTCTGGTCAAAGAAAATCCTTCATGACTTTGTCCAGCCATGTGCCTATTTGGTAGATTCAAGATACAGTCCATAGAATTATTCTAAATAACCCTGGCTTACATTTTGGAGGTTTTTACCCTTGTAGAAAACATGTTGAGAATTTACGCTTAGAGGTATGACTCACTCTAAAACAAAATAATGGTATCAATCTCCTCAGATCAATTCAAATTACTATCTTCCTACCTTCTAAGTCCATCCAAGCTAGTTCCTGGTTGGGAACATACTCAATTCAAAATAAACCAGAGCGTAAGACAGCAACAACAGATATTTTTACTTCCTTGCTTTTCATTCCTCCAATTTTCCCAGAAAAACTGGATTATAATGGTGTTGCACAATCCTGCCTTTTAATTTTTTCATATTGAAAAGACTTGAAGACAAAGTCCTGTTATTATGTTTGAAAATTGCACATAACTTATATTTAACTTGAGCTTATCTTTGTCAGCCTAATATTATTTTCCACACACACACCAAACTACATTCTGGTTTATAATTGAGATATTTCTTTCCAATTAGCAATTTAATTTGTTATTCAAACAAAAATATTAAGCCTATACCAATCTCTTCTAAGAGAGGTGAAAGGCAGAACCAATGTCACTTCTCCAAGAGTATCATCTCTAATACTTACTTTCCTAAAGTATTGTCTCTAATACTTACTTTCCTAAAGTATTGTCTCTAATACTTTCCTAAAGTATTGTCTCTAATACTTACTTTCCTACTGTCAAAGAATAGTTTATGAATCTTCTTATCCATTATTTCTTCTAATAAATCCAATTGTATACTGTGAGAACAATCAGAAGATAAATATGGTGGCACATATCTGTGTTCTAAATACCTGGAAGCTGAAAAAGGAAAATGGAGAGCGAATTGAAGGCTAAATTGTCCTACATAGTATCACCTATCATAGAAAAGGTAGAACAGAGGAAACCAAACTAACATGGACTTTTAAGCAACTTTTGTAAATAAGTTTTATTCAACATACAATCCATTTATATTTTATCATTACTATCAATTTTTCTACTTGTGTGTGTATAATCATTTACTTGATCATTTAGACTGTATAGACTGTATTTTACACATTTTTGTGTCATTTATTTGCTGAAATCTCTAAATTTCACTGAAAGATAAGACTCCTAATTCATTGGGAAGTGTAAACCAGGGAAAACAGGGAGCAGGAAAACAGCCAATTAGCACAGAGAAGAATAAAACATTCAACAAACTTTATTAAGAAATTTCAATTGCTCAGTGCTGCTAGGAGACAGACTTAGTCTACTTGTATTGAAGGCAGTTTTAGAGATTGGAAAGAACTGGTTTATCAAAGAACAAATTGGGATTTCGTCTGCTGCATATCCCCATTGCCTCTTCCACGACAGCCAAAATTCACACCGAATAAAATTTTCTTACCTGACTCCTCAATAATTCCAGTAACAAAACTAATACCCAGGTAAAAACAAAGCTAATCACAAAGACAGTGGAAATGCAGTGCTAACTCTTGGTCTGAGATAGGTCTTATTCATCACTACTCAATGAGAAAAGTGAAAGTGAAGTACTTTGCTCTGAGGTGAAACACTTAATGGCATTCATTTTGGTTGTAAGATATGAAAACTTATAAGGGTTTAAAGATAGGATACTTCATGAGCCATTTCACATAGTATCCCAGAAGCCGTACAGATGATTTTCATAGTTCTATCTTGTTTTGAATATTGGAAAATAATCAGGGTAGCCAAAATTCCATTCACCAAATTTGCTATATGTTTATAAATATTAGCATGACTTTTAGAAAGTGAAACAACATTATTTTCAATATACAGCCTAGAATATTCCAAATAATTTGAAAAGAACATCTTTTGGCATGGCCACTGCTTTCAGATATAGCACTTGATGAAACATATGTACCTGCCATTCTGCTATCCTGGTTTGCCAACATAAAATATTTTAAACATAAACATCTTGCATTCTAAATGCAAAAGAGACCTGTACTTCTTAATGATATATGTATCTATAGTTAAAAAACTAGGGTTTTTTATTATATTAAATATTATTTTCTTTATTAAAGAAGTAGGAAAATACTTTGTGTATATATGCATATTCTATGTGAGAGAAAGCAGCTTCTCTCTTTTTCTTTCTATCTTGGTTAGTATGTGCTCTACAGTAGAAATAGTATTTTTAATTTATTTTTCTCTCATATATATCCCACTGGAGTTTTCCTCATTTTACCTCATCCCAACTCTTCCCCCTTTCGTCTGTCTCCCAAAGATTCATTCCTTCCCCATTTCATTTCCGAAAAGTGCAGGCCTCCCAGGGATACCAACTGAACATGGCTTAAGATGTTACAAAAAGCCTAGGTACATACCCTCATATCAAGGCTGGATGAAGTAACCCAGTCGGAGGAAAAGAAATATGATCCAGGTCCACCTGCAAAATCAATTCTATTTTACCTGAACCCCCAATGAGCCCTCCTTATTACTAAGCTTATCAGGGTCTGTAGATCGGAGCATGGCTATCTGTTACTTTACAACTAATATCCAGCTTATGAATGAGTACATCCCATGGTTTTCATTCTGCATCCAGGTTTCCTTATTCAGTACTTCAGAAAATTAAATCTACTTGCAAAAGTTAAATCAATATCAAATAAATAATTTTAATAGATCAATAACCCCAAGGAAATAGAAGCTTTCTTACAAAAACAAGCCCAGGTCTAGGCAGCTTTTGTACAGACATCGAAAGACTTTCAAAGAGCTAATGCTTATACCCTTGAAAATATTGCACAAAATAGAATCAGAAGGAATATCACCAAATTCATTTTCTTGGGCTAAAATCATGCAGATACCTAAACCACACAAAGATTCAACAAAGAAAGAATTAAAGATCAATTTCCCTCATGAACATTGATGTAAAAATGCTCAATAAAATATTCACAAGGTGAATTAGAGCACATTACAAAGATCATTCACCATGATAAAGTAGGCATCATACCAGAGTTGCAGGGGTGGTTCAGTTTATGAAAAGCTATCAATTTAATTTATCATATAAACAAATTGGAAGACAAAATGCAGAATCCTCTCATTAGATGTGGAAAAAAACATTTAACACAATTCAATACTCTTCACGATAAAAGTCTTGGAGAGAACAAGGATATAGGGGACATATCTAAACATAATGAAGAAAAGCTCATGGCAATTTCACTAAAATCAGGAACAAGACATGGCTGTCTACTTTCACCATTATCTATTCAATTCAGTAAGTCCTAACTAGAGCCATAAGACAACTTAGGGATATAAGAGGTTACAAATTGGAAAGGAAGAAGTTAAATGAGTGCTATTTGCAGATGATGGGAATACAAATTGGAAAGCAAGAAGACAAAGTAGTATTGTTTGTAAATGATATTACGCCATACATAAGTAACTCCAAAATTCTACCAAGGAAATCCTACATATGATAAACACCTTCAGCAATGTGACTAGATAGAGGATTAACTAAAAATATCCTATATATGAATGACAAATGGGCTGAGAAAGAAGTTAGAGGAACAATACCCTTCAGAAAAGCCAGAGATAACATAATATCTGGGGTAATTCTAACCAAGGAATTGAAAGACTTATTTTCCAATATCTTTGATTCTTTGAAATAGAAATTGCAAAAGATATAAGAAGATGGATAGATCTCCCATGCTCATGGATCAATAGGATTGACATAGTAATAGCAGCCATCCTAAGAAAAGTCAACTACAGCTTCACTGCCACCTCCATCATAATTTAAACACAATATTTTACAGACCTAGAAAGAACAATACCTAACCTCACATTGGGGAAATAAAACAAGATAGTTTAAAAATCCTGTAAAATAAAATAATTTCTAGAGGAATCGCCATCCCTGATTTTAAATTGCACTACAGAGCTTTCGTAACAAAAACTGAAAGATTTCGGCATAAAAAGAGATAGGTTGATTGATGGAATAAAATTGAAGACCCATATATAAATCCCCATATCCATGGAAATCTGATTTTAATAAAGAAACCAGTAATATTCTATGGAAATCAAAACATCTTTAAGAAATTGGTATAACTCATTGTGCACATATAGAGGAATGCAAATAGATGGAAATCTATCACCATCACCCTGTACAAAACTAAAGTCCAAATGTATCAAGGACCTCAACATAACACCAGATACACTGAACCTGATAGAAGAGAAAGGGGGGAATAGACTTGACTGCACTGGTACAGGGACAACTTCCTTAATACAACAGCAATAGCCCAGTTACTTGACAACTAATAAATTGTCAATTAATAAATGAGACCTTCTGCAAGGCAAATGGATATTGTACAAAGGATAAAAATGCATAATATAGTATGGGAAAAGATTTTTTTTTTATTTTGCCACCTAGGATTCCAGCCTCCAGTAGCACATTGCTCAAAAGGAATCCATGGAGTCTGCCCGAGTACTATGACATTTTATGTCGAGAGGATAAGGAGAAAGAGAAAGATACTCATTCTCTTGATGTTGTGCTCAGTAAAACCTCACATGTTCTAGCTGTGTGACACTTACTTGTTTCATTCTATTATCATCAACCTCTATTTAAACTAACATTATTATCAACAATAGACTGTAGATTAGGAAGAAATAATCTTCATAATAATCTGCAGGTACAAACTTTCAGTAGAATTGTATTTACAAGAGATGACCACACTGCATTAAGGATAGTGAGGATCTTCCCATATCCATCCACACCACACCAGATACCAGAGAAAGATGGAAGCTGCAAACAAGGGAAGGCACAGCAGCAACAAAAGAGGTTCTGGGGTCTGTGGATTCAGGGCCTTGCATAACTGAGACTTGTCCATCAGGGTTTTGTTTCAACTGCCCTCTGTAGCTCTTCTTTTATGTCCACTGACAAATTTTACCCAACTCCACATCTGACAGAGTGTTAATAACCATAATATGTAAAGAGTTGAAGAAACTAGACACAAACATCCCAAATAATCCCACTAAAACTGGGTACATATCTAAATAGAGAATTATCAAAAGAGAAATCACCACTGGCCAAGAAACACTTAAAGAAAGGTTCGATAACCATAGCCATCATAGAAATGAAAATCAAAATGTCTTTGGGATTTCATCTAACACCTCTCAGAATGGCTAAATAACACAAATAACAGCTCATACTGCTAATGATATGGAACAAGTAGAATACTCCTTCATTTCTGGTGGGAAGAGTACAGCTTGTTGAACAGTTGTACATGAAAACTTGCACATCTAGTTTAGAAACCAATGTGGCAGTTCCTTTGATAATTGAGAATTAATCTAACTCAAGACTGTGCTATACCACTCCTGTACATAAACTCCAAGGATGCTGCATCGTACCGGAATGGTCCTATCTCAACTCTCTTCATAGCAGCCTTATTCATAACAGTCATAACCTGGAAACAATATAGATATTTGTCTGCTGAAGTATGCTAAAGAGATGATAGTACATTTACATAATGGACGATTATGAAAAAATGATATCATGATATTTGTAGAAAATATCTGAAAAATGATATGATATTTGGAGGAAAATGAATGAAGTCAGTACTACTGTTTTAATTAGCTTCTTATGACTGTGATAAGGTACAAAAGAAAATCAAATTATAAGGAAAAATGTCTCATGTGGGTCCCTGGGATTACAGGTATAAATTAATAATTGTTAGGCTCTATATAATTAGGAGAGAATTGGGAGAATATTAAAGCAGAGGGTATTATGAAGCAATAATTCTCACCTCATGGTAAGTGTGAAAACAGAGAAAAATGGATGGAAGGCATGATCTCTACTTCTTTTAGAGCTTCCACTCAGTGAAAACTTTTCCATTGAATCTCATGACCTCGAATTTCCATATACACCTTTTTCTTCGGATTTCTGTTTACAAGGGATATCATCTAAATCAGTGCATCTTTCAACCAAACTTGAGCATTTTCAATGAAATTAAAAACAATACAAGGAAAGAAAAAAGTTGCCTTCTTACTTTTTTCTTTCCTTCTACTGATTTTAATTTATTTAAATTTTTGAAAGGAAAAGAGTAAAAAGAACACGAGTTTAAGTTTGTAGGCAGGTTGAAAGTGTCTGGAGGGGAAAATATACTCAAAATATAGTTTTGAAAAATAAATTTAAATAAATTTTTCAGAAAATAATCTTGCGAGTTTGCATTTTAGGAATTTTCAATAGAAAAAATAATTCATATATAGGGGTCATGTTATCATCATTTCTTTATTTGCTTTAAAACTATCTTCACTCATTTTTATATCTTGTTGCTTCCCATCATTTTCTTGGCATTTTGGATATACTTTGATCACTTTTCACTTTTATTCTATTATCCATAGTCCTTTACTTGTGAATCCAATATGCCCAATATAACATATTAGTAGTTACATCTATAGTCACATAACAATAATTTCTATTTTTTGGGTCTCTCTACCAGCACTCTGCAGTATTGACATCATTAATTAATGTTACAAGTTATACATTAACTAGTTTTATACTTATTGAATAATGTTCTTTTGATGTTCACAACATTTTATAGAACTAGATATGACTTAATAGTCATGTTCTCATTGAACAGAGGATTGATCTCCAGCACCACAAATCAATATGATATAGAATTTAATGTATACACCAATATTATTATTCCTATATTCCCTACTTATCTATATACTTGTTTCAATACATTTTGCAGTTTTGTAGCAACACAAGAATTGTTGCCTTGCCCATTTCAAGTGCATTAATTGGATTGCTCTTAATTCATGAAAGGCATATTTGGTTCTGAAGAACACAGAATGTTTATCAATGCTTTAGAGCATATTTATTTTTATATTTAGCATCTATCTATCTATCTATCTATCTATCTATCTATCTATCTATCTATGTCTATATACCTATATAGCTAGCTAGGTAGGTAGGTAGCTATGCATGTATCATCTGTCTATCCATTTGAGTCAGAGACTTAATAAGTCCTCAAATGTCTTAAAAATCTTAATGTCACCAAAACTAACCACATACTTGGAGTATTAATTTTTCAGTATCCATTGTGTTCTGTATAAAGGTATCATTCACTAAGAGTGCTTCTTCATTTTGACATTGATTTGAACATTTTGCCAAGCATGCATTTCTTGATTAGCAGATTTGATTTCCTTCCAACTCTACTCTTTTTTGATCTGAAAGGTTTGTGCTAAGGAAACCCCTTATTTTCCTAAAGAAGTGGAAGTGCTCTTCTACAAAGCAAACCATTGTCTCTGATCCTTTTCTTAGAAGAGAAAACCCATGTGGATATAACTGAATCTCCATCTAGGAATTTATTCTTCAACTGTGCGAGAAGTCTTGACCAGAATCCAGATGAGGATCTAATTTACTGAAAGCAGGCACAGAAAAATAATGTGATTTTTTGCTGTAAATTATCCTATTTTATAGTACTTCACAGTGTAGTAATACAAAATTTTTATTTATGTAACATTGTAATTTAAAATCTGATCTGTTGAAATTCTACAAAATATTAAAGGAAATTAATTTTATTTCTTAATATTTCAGTTTTGGATTTATAACTTGTTATATATACTTTCTGCCATTCTGAAATGATCTTAAGCATTTGTTCAACATTGTATGCAGTGAATGGTGCTCAAACATATAGTTATGCATTGCAGTGTTCAGAGTTTAAACCTCATTAATCTTGTACAACTTTGGCTTATATATATACATTACACCTGAAAATAAAACAAAAATTAGTTATCTGAATTTTACATTAGTGAAAAATGTTCAAATATGTCAAAATGAAATATAGGAGTCATAGCAAGTTCGTTTAAATGAATCAAATATGAAGAACACCTTCATAGTAACAATACCAAGCAAACTCTTCTGCCTTTCCAAGTAAATGACTCACGAAGAGCTCAATATGAACTCTTTTGACATGAAGAGAATCTAATTTCCTATTACAAATGGCCTAAATGGTTATCCTTTGCTGTATTGATTGAATCACTCCTGCAAGCTGATGATTGATCAATATGCATGCTTATCTTGTCTATGCCTATCAGCTTCAGTCAATGGATTAATGATTTTCTGGAAATAATAGGTTATATGTGCTTGAAACCTTGTTTTGTAACTAATAACTAATTTTAATGCTTTAAACTGATAAAGAATTAAAGACCCAATTCAGTGAACATTATTTACTTTCCTTCCTATATTAATCCAGTTACAGATTTTAAAGCCGGTAGGAAATGAAGGAAGCAAATATATTACGGAATAATTATCACACTTTTGAAAGATATGGTAAGAATGACATGATGCAATACTAAAATATGAAAATAAACAAGACAAAATTTACATTAATAAGAATTGTGAACCAAACTGGACCTTCTGAATGTGGGTGAGAGTTATATGACTAGGGCAGTATCAAGGGCCACTGGCAGTGGCACCAGGATTTATCCCTATTGCTTGTTGGAAGCCCTTCTCTTTGGATGGATACCTGCCTAGCCTAAGTATAGAAGGGAGGGCTTAGGCCTTTCCCAAAGCAATGTGCCTTAATTTCTCTGAGGAGTGGATGGCGGGTTCAGAGAATAAGTGGAGAGAATGGGAGGAGGGAAGGGTGTGGGAACTGGGATTGGTACGGAAAATAAAAACTGATAGTTGTTTGCTTTATTAAAAATAAAATAAAAATAATTGTTAATAATTATACACTAATAATGCTTTGAATGGATTGAATGCTTTGTCACAATTTCTTATTGTCATTCTTACTGAGTATTGTCTCTATCTGTGTCTCATTAAATATTGCAATTATTAGGATTGTTCCAGCTTACAATGAAGAATCTCTAAGGGTTAAGGGCATAACCTAGTGGTGTATACATTTAGCATTTAGTTCCTAAGTGCAATTCCTACTACTGGAAATATAAAAGAATAAAGGCTTCAAAACATTCTTCTCATAACAACATGTTTAATGTAGCACTTAATTTTTTCATACAGCCTATTAACAATAAAGTTCATGTTTCTACTTTTAATTAACTATTCTTTAAGTTGACAGTCACTTTTTTCTCTAGAAGATAAGCACTCCTGTTATTATCATTTAATATTTCATTCTGAAGGCTTGGCAATTATGTGTTCTTTGTATATTTGAGGATTCTTTTTAAATCGTATATTATCTCCTCATTAAGATTTGTCTACCTACTAAGATTAAGAAAAGGCAATTATGTATCCTAGGTGTTCTTTTCCTAGATCTACTTCTGATATTCAATAGGAACTAAATAAAATATGTAAACTCATAAGCAAAATACTTTGGAATTTGATACACTGTGTTCCTCTTTTTAACATGCCTAGATGTGGATCTGAATCATTCAAAAGAACAAACTATGGTATAATAAAAGATATTTTCCACTAAAGTATTTGTGACAAATTGTGGGAATCCTGGAGTCATTCTGGGGAAGAAATGAGACACTGTGGGTATCAGTGAACATCAAAGATAAAAAGGCCAAAAAGGGATAGCTTCCGAGCTTCCTTCCACGGACACTGTTAGCCATTCTACAGACATTAATGGAGCATTTGCTGTAGCCTCCATGACAGAAAAGCTGCATGTTCTGTAGTAAATGGAACCCAGGAGGACAAAAGCTGGAACCAAAAGAGAATCCACACTAGGAATATAGTGGATTCAGGATGTGAGTACTGACTGTGGTGCTAGTGAGTATGTAAGAGATGCTTCCAGGTGGTAGTGTAAAGAAATCTTAAGGATCCGCCTATGTCCCTAATCACACACTTTGATAAATATTAGGAAAAATGCCTCTAGCTGTGCAAGTCAGTGAGCAACTTTTATCTAGGAAACTGATAAACATAGGTGACAGTGATATTCATATAAAAGTTATGTTCAGTAAACCTGAATTGCATAATGTTCAATCTTCAGTGATTTCTCAGTGCATTTTAATGAACGTTAGAATGACAAAAGAATGAGGGACTTTGAGAGAAGTTTCTTCTCTTTGGAAACATATTCTGTTAATGACGTCTTAATTGACTACCGTTCACACAAGGTGTATGTGTAGCTTTTTAATATTTACATTAATGATTCTCAGGTGCAATGAACAGGACGCTCTATATACATCTGTAGAATACAGAAATAGGAAGATTGCTGCTATCATATCAACTGATTGTGTAAGGAAAGCATTTATAGTTAATAAAAATGACACTGCAATTTTATTGAGGAGTGGCAAATATGACTCTAGGAAATGGATAATTAAAGCAGGAAATCTTAGTTTATATTTTATATAAAATAGAAAGCACAGAGCTGTTGATTTTCTATGCCAGGTTTACTTTAATTTGTTTTAATAAAGTATGTACCTGTACCTTTCTATAAAATTGAATAAAATTCCATTGTGGACATGCAGCTTGTTTGAATCATCTACTTATCTGCTGGGGGACATCTAGGGAGATTTTACTTTCTATCTCTTATGAATAAAGTATTATTGAATGTAGATTCCAAAGTTGGTTGTGTTTATGTCTAGGAACAGTATGGTTGAGTCATATGGGAATTTTGTTCATTAGTTTGTGATTGATAGAAACTTGGATCCTCTGGAATGAGGAAAGCTCATCTGGGAAATTGAAATGGCCTATAGGAAAGTTGGGTGAAATTATCTTGATTAATTAATTATTGATGCAGGCTGGTCAACCTCATGGTCGAGCATTCTTCAGTTTTGTCCTCTTTTTGAACTCCTAACAGTACGTACAGAATCTGTCTCTGACTCTTGCACTGAATTTTGAGACTCTACTCCTCATACACAATCACATGTCTAGCCTTAATACAAGGCGAGGTGCTTAGTCTTATTGCAAATTGATATGCCATATTTTGTTGACATCTACTGAAGGTTGCCCTTTCTAAACACCCATATCAGGAATTTTGTATTATCTGGCCAGGTAAGGAGGAATGATTAAGTAGTTTTATTCTGCATTTTCTTGACAGCTGAAAATAAAAAGCAACCTTTGGATGCTTATTAGCCTCTTGTTTTTGTCCCTTGAGCATGTTTTAATTTGGTCCATAGTTCACTTCATGTTAGATACATTTATTCTTGATGTTTAGTTTTATGAGCTTCTTACATTTTTTGCATATGTTTTATTGCCAATTTCCTATAATATATATAATCCTGAAAATATTTCTCTCAATTGTGAAGATGCCTCTTTATTCCACAGTATTTTTGTTGTACAAAGACTATTTTCTCCCTTAAAACTTCATCATTATTCTGAGGCTTCACTTAAGTAGGAAAGAAAATGAATCAAGATTAGAAATAGTACAATAGAGCATGCACTAGCAAACTATCACCTGAGTGCATATACACAAAGAGTATCTTTTCTTTAAATACTTGATAATTTCAAATGAATTTTAGCCAAATCCAAGAATTAAAAAGGGGTAAAAGTATATTTGTGTAAGATAGAATGTCCTCATTATTCATTCTTATAACTAGAATCACATTAAAAGAACTGCATTACAACATATTATTCCTATAGTAATGTTTGTAAGGGATCACATGAAACTGCATATGGCATGTAAAATCAAAGGACAAATGTAGAAAGTTAGTTATGTCTTTCATTCTACATTTACCTGTGTTCAAGCAAGGGAGCTTGGTTGCCAGGATTAGGTAGCAGGTGACTTCTCACCACCATAACATTGCATACTTCTTTTAGTGACAAAATAAGTTAATATAAAATACAAGAAAAAGCATGATAAAAACAACAATAAAACAAATCAATCCCATCTAACTTGGGATTTGGAGGGGTTGAACCTCCTACATGTGTTTGGTATAGTCAGAAATAAAAAGATATGACCACTGTTTTGATCTCTTTGTGTCCAGAATGTTCCTCATATATTATTAAAGGACAGGCTGTCATTTTTTGCCACTAGCAGATAAGAGATTGGTATACACTTTATGAGAAAATTGTAAGGAAATGAGGTTTGTGAAACCTAAAGAACAGTACATGGAGAAAATATTCAGCTTAACATTGTGTTGATAGTGACTTTGACCCCTCTAGAATATCAGTATCAGGAATGGGGTATCTCTCTAAGAATTGTTAACAAGAGAATCCACCTGAGACCTCATGAATAGAAAACTATTGCAAATGTTGTTGGCCTTTGAGAAATTGATGATATGATCCCATCACTAGAAGCTGCCATATATGATGCTGGGAAATGATAGGCACAACATTCATAGTTAACTTTGGATCCTGAATGTTATAGTATCAACATGCTCAGCAAAAGGGGCCATTTGGTGCAGTACTCTTAGGAATATTATAGAAACAATGTACTTATTGTTGATAAGATTTAAGGCCACAGAGAACGTTGTGGAAAGCTGCATAAGACCTGAAGGTAAAAGACAAATATTGTGTAGCTGTTCCTTTCAACTGGAAACCATCGATCCTGGACAGAACTTGTCTTAATTGGGGTTTCTGTTACTGTGAAGGGACATCATGCACATAGCAAGTTTTATAAAGAAAAAGACTTAAGAGAGGCTGGATTACAGTTTCAAATATTTAGTCCATTATCTACATATTAGTGTACAGCAGACAGATATGGTGATACACAAGAAGCTCAAATTCTAAATCATGATCCTCAGGTGGCAAAAGCAACTATGTCTCACACTGGGTATAGTTTGAGCATGTGAGACCTCAAGGACTGCATGCACAGTTACAGACTTCCTTAAACATGGTCATATCTATTCTAGCAAAGCCAAAGTCACATCTCTTAATTGTGTCCATCCCTATGGGCCAAGCATTCATTTAACACATGAGTCTATGGGGGTGATATCTACTCAAGCCACATTCTACTCACTGGCCCCCATCGTCTTGTAGCCATAAGATAATGTTAAATGTATTTAGTCCAACTGCAAAAGTTATAGTCTAGAACCATCTCAACAGCGTTTAAAATCCAAAGTTCCAGGTCTCTTTTGAGATTCAAGCAATCTCTTGACTCTAATCCCCTTATGAATTAAAATCAAAAATCACATCACATACTTTCAACATATAATGACACAGTAAATATATATATTACCATTCCAGAGTAGAAGAAAGTGATAAAGTACTGAACTAAAGGAGTCCAAAAACCAGCTGGGCAAACTTCAAGCTCTTCATCTCAGTATCTCATGTCAAAGTACTCTTCAGATCTCCAACTTCTTTCAGCCTTGTTGCTTGCAATCTACTTCTTTCTCTTGGACTAGTTCTACTCTCTGTCAGCAGCCTGCATGGCAGTTCTACCAGGACTCTGGAGTCCCCTACATCTTGGGATCTCCAAGGTAATGCAGACATCGTGTTCACAGGTTCTGGCCATGGCCTATCTAGGCTTCCATGCAGCTTTAGCTCTACTATACCCATGCCCTCAGTGACTTTCCTTCTTCTTGGATGGTGGATGCAAAACCCCTTTCTTATGTCTTTTACTCTAAAGCCAGAAGAACCACATGCCCAAAGCTGTAAAGTTCTCCTGCCTGCTGGAACTGGAATAACGTTGCCTCATTCAATTACTTCTATATAAGCTTTCTCTGTTCCATGGTTTCCCTCCCTCCAAAGCTTGCCTGTACTGGAACATAATCCGAAGACCATACTGAACTTGAATTAAGAGATTTGCAAGGTTCTGCCTTCTAAGTGCTAGGATTAAAGGCATGTGGCACCACATAAGGCTCTAAACTCTTCTTTAATTTTTTTCACAAGTCGGAAACTTAGCTGAGTTGAATCTTGCTCTGATTTATTCTATTTCTTAATCTGTTTATCTTATTGAACACAATATTTGACTCCATTCCACTTCCTTGCTTCCCTCCTGTCCTCAGTCTGTACATTTTGTAATTTTACTTTCTCAGTTTGCTTCTTACATTATCAATCTTCATAAACAGGAGCATGAATAACCACATGATAGATTCTATTGTAGGCTGTTTTTGAGATTTTTCTCGCCTCTGCAATTAATCTAATTCTCTTCACATTAGCCTCAGACAAACTTTTCAGATGGTAAAAAAATTGTTCACATTCTTCTTCAACATATTACGAAACAGTCTCTATGCAAAATACTAAAATTCTTCTCCTCTGAAACTTCTTGTGTCAGGCCCCCACAGTTCATATAACACTCAGCACTACTATCTTTCAATATTCTACTAGTATGGCCCATTAAGCTCTATTTAAAGTATTCAATTGCTTTTCTAATGCATAGTCCCAAAGTCCATATACCTTCAAACAAAAACATATTCTGTCCAAAAAAAAAAAAGAGAAAAAAACCCCAGTCCCTTATACCAACTTCTCTCTTAGTTATGGTTTTCGTTGCCATGAAGAGACATAATTGCCATGGCAACTCTTATAAAGGAAAGTGTTTATTAAGTTCTGACTTACAGATTTAGAAATTTATTACATTGTCTCCATTTTGCTTCGCAGAAGACATGGTGGTGGAGAAGAAGCTGAAAGATACACATCTTGATTGGCATGCAGAGGCAACTGTTTACAACACCAGGTATCACTTGAGTACTTGAGACATCAAATCCCACACCACAATGACATACTTCCTGTTTTAACTACTGACACTGAGATATACAATGAGGAGATTCCTCAAAAAGAGAAAGCATACACTATTGATTTTGGTTTTGGACCCACCCCCACAAAACACAGAGCCCAGGATACATTGAAGTGCAGCTGACCTGGATGCCCCTCCTTGAGCACAAGACTTATTGGTCTCACAAAAAACTATGTAAGAAGGCAATCAACAGTCCACACCAGCTATGACATAATCAATCATGGAACACTTTATGGGTGCACTAGTTTCCCTACATACAAATAAAAATGGAATGAGAAGGACATCAGGAAAACAACACTTTTCAGTATAACCTCAAATTCACTATAACCTGAATTGGTAACTGTAACCAAGAAAGTGACAGGTCTATATGATTAAAAACTTCAAGATATTGAAGACAGAAATTGTAGTTATCAGAAGAGAGAATGACCTCTTAAGCTCACAATTCTTCTCAGATTTTGAAAAGAATATTCTTAGCTTCATAAGGAAGCACAAAAAACAAGGTAGTTAAAATAGTGAATAATAAAATAATTGAGGGAGGTAACACCATTCCAGATATCAAGTTATACTATAGTGCTATAGTACTAAAACCAGCACAGTATTGTCAGAAAACCAAGCATATTGATCAATAAAATTTATTGGAGACCCAGACATAAATATACACACCTAGGAACAATTTGAAAGAAGTTGGAAATATATATAAAGCAGCATTTTCAAGAAATGGCAATGGAAAAAGAGTGAACACTATTGGCTCCACAACAATATCTTAAATTTAGGTTCTACATTTTCATATATATATATAGTCAAATGACAAGTACTAATGGACTTTACCCCTATTCTTACCAAAACTCTTGTTTCTTTAAAACATTATCAAAAATCTTACTGGTTATACTAAAAATAAAAGTATTTTGACAACATGGACAATATAGAACATAAAATGTGAAGGATATTATGATTATTTATTTGTCTCGAAAGTGCATTTTTAACTATTATCAATGCTAATGTGATAAAAATACCATATTCAAGAAATTAAATAATCCTACTTAATAAATATAATTAATTTGGTTATTATACCTGTAGGTCACATGTAATCATGTAAGGACAGATGAGTCCATTTTAATCTGAAGTTAATGGTGATATTAATGATTATTGTTTTAAAAAGGTAATGTATTGCTTATTGTTACTGAGATGTGAAAAAGGGAAATGGAGAAAGTACATGCAGAGCTCCAAGTTATATGGAACATTTTCATATGAAAGCATTTCAACTCTCAATGTAAATTCTCACATAGCTATAGGGAATAAATACACACAACTCTTTATTTTTTTTCAAAATGAGCCACGGAATTTATTAAGCACATCACAGAAACATGCGATCAAGTCTTTAAAATGTCTTTTTTGGGTATTAAAAATAAAACTAGCAATTTCAATATTTTAGATAATATGACAAGTTAACCTCAAAACACAAACTCATGCCACCTTTTATAACTGTCTTTTCTTGTACGTATAACATTCTTATTTTTAAAACCTCTACTTTATAACATATTACATCATAAAGATCCCTAATAGCTAACGTCACTCTTTTAGGTCAGAACACATGGTTAATATTATCAGCACTAACATATGTTATTCCCAATACTCACATATTGATGATTAAACCTTGAACAGTAGCTTTTTGTTAGCAACACAACAATTCAGTTTCATTTCTGGAGCATAAGCCATGCCCAAATATATTTTCATAAGCATCTGGCTCTTAAATAGCAGTTATGATAAGCTACCTAAGGCATAGTCCCGTCATTGTAAGTGGATAAGCTGACACCTAATTCTGTAAGCACAGTGATCAAGAGCAGGCCTACTAATGCCAATGCTCTGCTTCCCATACAAGAGTAGAAAGACTTTTCACTTGTCATAATGATACACAAGCATCTGATTATTGGCCTTTCAAAACGTTAAAAGAATGGTGGCTTTATCACATTAAATTTGTTATATTGTATTTTTACACCTGCCCACCCCCTTTGAAAGAAAAAAAATAAAATTCATGAACAACAACAACAAAAATCCAGGGTGGTATTGTCCAGAAATAACCATGTCGTTCATATTTTCATTCAGACTGTTAAAAATTGCCAGAATTTATTTCACATGTATTTGTAGACTTTTTTTCAGTACTAAGGACTGAACTCAAGATCTCCTGCATTCTAGCCAAGTACTGTATCAATGAGCCACATCCTGAGCCATTATTTAAAATCTTTTAAAATTTTATGTACTCAGATGTCTATCTATGTAAATACAGATTTTTAGTGTTACTTTCAATGGCTAAATAGTTTTCGTATCACAGACACTCTGATTTATTTGAGTAATGCAATCCTAACTATTGATTGCACTAGAGTGCTTACTATATGCCAGGCAATATTAGAGGGGATTTACTTCCATTAATTTTTTCAATCTTTGATAGTTTCTTAATTTGTTTCTTATAAATGAAGAAACAGACCTAAGAGATGAGTTTGTTCAATCTCTTCAATGTCAGACATTTTAGTGGTCATCAGTGCTTTGATATTATAAACAATGTTGTCATTAATATCTTGATTCATGATTTTTAAAGAATGTCTTTAAGTTCTAAACATCAGAATTGTTGGGACCAAAGCATATTTTCTTTTTTTTTCACATAACTCTTTATAATAGAAGTTTTATGGAACTTAATTAGAAGCATATAGAATTATCATATCAGTTGTTCTGCAAAAATTGAGTAAAGAACTCATTACATTTTCATAATTTACTCAAACTGAAAAGTTTAGAAATACTTTCATCATTTAGCAATATTCTTTGAATAAGTCAAGAGGTTAAGAATTAGCATAAGCATTCAAAGAAATATAATTTAGTTATTATTTTCCATAATTTACTTAGCATAAACAACTTATGAAATACTTTTGCAGAGTTTAATGAAAATCTATTTTTTAAGATAATATTATACCCTGTGCTCATGACAAATTTGGATGATTACTTCATTCTTATTTTTTATCTCATTTATGAAGAGTTATTTATGAAGGAATTTTCTTAATCTATGAAATAATTTAATATTCTTAGATGTACTAATTATCTCAGATTGGTTATATTTTGAAGAGGGAAATAATCATAGAAATATTCTGAACATTTTATTTTAAATATATTTTATGCAATATATTTGGTCGGGTTTTACCGTCTCCCAACTCCTTCCTGATTCTCCCCAGCCATAACAATTCAGCTTCATTCTCTCTTTATTTCTCTCTTTCAGTCAAACAAACAACCAAAAATGAAAACCAAAACAATAAGACAGCAAAAAGCCAAAAAAACCTGAAACAAAATAAACAAAAATGAGAAATGATAGAAAAAAATACAACAATAATCATAAAGTTTGTGTTGAGCAACTAATCCTGTTCATAGCTTTCCCTGGAGTATGGTTGATATCCTCAGAGATATCATTATTGTAAAAACTTAATTTTACATCTGTCAACAGGTACCACAGGAAAATATCTCCTTGGTGTAGAATTGGATGCCATGTCCACTTATTGCTAATACTGACTTTCTGTCTGGCTTGGACCTCTGTAGACACTGAGTATGCTGCCACAGTCTCTCTGAGTTCGCTATGAGTCCTGTTGTGTCTCTATGCCACTGTTCCAGTGGAATAACACGTTACTTCTGGCTATTAAAACCTCTTGACTCGCATTTCACATAGATCTCTGAAACCATGGGATCAGTGGCTTACTCAAGTCCTCCCACTGAAGACTAATTGCTTCCAGTCTCATCCTCTGATCATTGTCAAATTTCAAATTGTGTCATTATTCCCATAAAGTGTAGGGGAAAACATCTATGATGAACTATTTTTAAATAGCTTTAAATTTATTCAGTTCTAACATGATCATTACCTTGTCCAATAAATTAGTTTGAAATACATAGTCCCAGAATATGAATCTAGTTACCAAACCTGTGCATATGATCAGATCATAACTTATTAGCAATATAATCATTAAGACCAGCACTGCTAAAAATAACTTTATCCTAGAGTAATTTTACTTTACTAGATTTTGTTGAGCAAAGCAAGCATTACAAATCAAATAAAACAGAAAAGTGATTGAAAACATTAACATCTAAAACCAGAAGATGTTATGAGATCTTCAACTAGTAGTGTGAATCAATAGTATTCCCAGAGTGAATCAATAGTATTCCCAGAGACACATCTTAATTCGTTCATTGATTACAAATACTCTTCTAATTAACTAAATCAAAGCTACTATGATTTATGTCCACCACAGTTGGTTAGTGTGGAACAATTGTCTATATTCTGCCAATTATATTTTAAATAAACACTGATTGGCCAGTAGCCAGGCAGGATGTATAGGCAGGACAAGCAGTCAAGAAATAGAGGTGAGTCAATGAAAACAAGAGAATTCTGGGAAGGAGGGAGTCCTCCTCAGTCCTGTCCCAATCAGAGAAGAAGGAAGATGTGATTGTCCTGCTGAAAAAGGTACCAAGCCATGTAGCTAACATAGCTAAGAATAATGGGTTAATATAAGTTATAAGAGTTAATAAGAAGCCTGAGCTAATGGCAGAATCAGTTTATAATTAATATAGACCTCTGTGTGGTTTCGTTGGGGCTAAAGAGTTGTGGGACCTGGTGGGAGGACAGAAACCAGGCAGGACAGAAACCCCGACAACATTTGGTTTTGGTAGGATTAACAAGGAAGACTCTATCACTTTATTTATTTTTTTGATGTAATAAAGGACAGTAACTGTGGCAACTTGTAGAAGAAAGTACATATTTGGATTTAAGATTTCATACTGATAACTGTCTATCACAGTGGGGAAGCCTGGCAGCAAGAAGCAAATATAATGGCAGAAGCAGTGATCTAATCTAATCTAAGAGCTCACTTCTTTAACTACAAGCATAAATCAGAAGGAACCAATACAAAGCCCTCTCCCAGTGACTTAATTCTTCTAGCAAGTTTGGACCACCTAACCTCCCGTTACAGTGCTACCAAGAGTATTAAGAAATAAGTGTTCAAATGCAGGAGTCTGTCAAAGTCATTCTCTTTTAAAAATATTCAATGCACCACATTGTATCATTCTCATCCTTGAGCTATATATCTGCTGTAAACAAAAAATGAAGGTAACCAGAACAGAGAGAATCACTTAGGGAGCCAGGTAACCACATGATCTAATGATTGCTGGATGAGATTGCAGTACGATATCATCAATGGGTATAAATTGAAGTCAATGATTCCCTTACTATGTCAATTTACAGGTGAAAAACTTCTCAAGTTTAGTAAGAAAAATTGATTCCACCTATTCAAGCAGCCAATAATTAGGAGGTATTGTCTACTTCTTGTGTTTATGTGTGTTTCTTATATGTAGAAGACTTGATATTGTTTTTCAAACATTTGTTAGTGTGTATAGTGAAAAGGAGCACGGGCCTGCTTTTCGTTCTGCCCAGCTCCTGTACGGCTAGCTTATACCCGGAAATAACACACAAATTGTATTCATTTAAGTACTGCCTGGCCCATTATATCTAGCCTCTTCATGGCTAACTCTCTAATCTTGATTAACCCATTTATATTAATGTGTGTATCACCACGGGGGGCGTGGCTTACCAGGAAGATTCTAACCCATGTCCATCTTGGGCCAGAGCTTTGTGTGGCTGCCTGACTTGGCTTTCTTTCTCCCAGCATTCTGTTCTGTCTACTCCA
>LOEQ01000927.1:205075-220813 GCA_001685075.1 Bramus lutescens | reverse complement strand
TCTCTGTCTCTGTCTCTCTGTCTCTGTCTCTCTGTCTCTCTCTCTCTCTCTCTCATGCTGATGTAGAACACTCAGCTCCTTCTCCAGCACCATATCTGCCTGAGTACCACCACATTCCCTGCCATGACACTAAGGAACTAAACATCTGAATGCCAGCACCAACACCAGTGAAATGTTTTTATTTGTACGAGTTGATATGGCCATGGTGTCTTTTCATGGCAACAGGTCACTGACTAAGGAATACCAGACCACCACAAAGAAATGCATTTTTGGAAGATTTTGTCTCACAATACTTAATTTAGCCATGCCTCAAAAATCATAGATAACTTTTACTTGTGTTTTTAAATTTTTGCTTTTATTGCTTTGTTTGCATGATTGTTTGTCTTGGAATATTTATCTGTTTCTTTTGTCTTTCTTTAGCTCTTTTATCTTGGTTTATTTTGTTTTATTCATTATAAATAACTTATTTTACTGCTATTTTCATTAAGTGTTTGAAGATCACTGTCTGTTTTAATGAGAGAAAAAAAGCTGGGGATTAGGAAATTGGGAGAGTTGCAGCAGATTAAACCACAATAAGAATGTGTTGCATGAAATTTTTTTGCAATGAAAATGAAAAACATAGATAATATAGAGAATTTCAATGTATAAGTTCTTTTCAGTACTCTCAGAACTACAAATATTGTGAGATACAGTACGTAACAGTTAGAGGATGTCCAAGGGAGTTTGTTCTTATTGATCATTGTTTCTATGCTATTTTTGTTGATGAGTATTGTTTCATTGACACAGTCATAGGGTAAGGGCAAGATCATCGCAGAGTGTACTGGGCCGTATGAGAAGTACAGGGCTTGGAATTGACAGAATGAACATGGGGTCACAGAACTTAAGTTCCCCGTGCTTTCTCTTCGCTCAAGCTCATCACTGCTTCTTCCTCTTCTCTAACAGAAACACTTTACATTAAAGGGGAAATGCAAGTTTGACTGAGGTTCACGGTGCCTAAGGACAATAATGTCTTACACGTTTTCTTAACTTATATATTAAAATATTGAGTGTCTGAATAGTTATCTGCTTCTTTTAGAAATATTAATGTAATTTTTACCTCCTCTGTAGCTCTACAATATTCTAATAATAGCTTTGATCGAATACATTTGAAATTGCTATCATTTATAGATTTAACACTGCTTCCCACAGAGGCAGTTGGACTGATAACATTGTTCTGAATAGTTCTTGGTTATTTGTGCTCATTCTTTAATAAGTCTATATGGTTCCTAGCACTTCTTAGAACATGCATAAATGGACATATAGACTATGCATTTAATTTTATCAGCATTTAACCAGTGCATAATAAGATATCTAAAATGTATACTTCAAAATATATCGGGTGATTAAATACCTAACAAAATAGATGAAGCTATAATATACTGTATAAGTAAAATAATTCTACTGTTTTAATCATTGTAAATTTGACTTGGTATTTTAAGCTAATATTGTATTCATAAGTATTTGTTATTTATAAGCATATTTATATTTTTATTCATTCATTTATTGTTTATCAGTGTCTCGTGTGTATATATGTCTATATTTTGTGTGTGCTTAGTATATGCATTGGCCAGACCAAGCATTGGAGGCCCTGGATCTGGAGTACAGTGAGTCACCTTATGGGTGCCGAGAATGAAATACTTGTTCTCTGGAAAGGAATCCTGTGCTCTTGCCTGCTCATTCATGGTTCTATTTCCAGTTAGAAGAGATAGTAAAGAAGTTGTTATGCAAAATGACTTCAGTATTATGTGATCAGGGTTAGTTGTATGGTGATCTAAATATATTTTAAAAACATTAATATAAATTTTAAGTATACCATATACATCTGAAATTTGTAACTTTATTCTTATTTAAATATCTTTATCTTTCCAGATCTCCAACACAGAAAAATGCAAATAAACAGCAGTCAAGAAAGTATATATTATAACTATTGGAGTCCACTAGAAAAATATTCAACAATGAAATATGAAACATTAATTTAAACTGAAAAAAATATGATCAAGAAACATGCAGTCATACTATATTTTGGATACTCAATGAGCCATTAGTTAATTACTTATTAACTTTAGATTATTTAATAAGGTGAACAAGAAGTTACAAAGTAGTAAGTACTTACTTAAGTGACATATTTCTGTTTATATCTAATGAATATGCCATTTTCTTATATTTTCTAAATTTTTAAACAATTGAATTAAATAGATATGTATTATGCTTGGAACATTTTTAAAAACAGACTAGAAATTGCAATTTATGTGATATATTTATTCCATATATTATCCCTCATCTCTTCCTTATAGAGATGTTAAGTTTTATTAATATCTATCTTCAAGCTCAAGTGATGCATACATGAGGTAATGGCAATATTCTTCAAAGTCAATCATAATGATTATAATGTTCCTTTGACAAAGAAATGTCACACCATAAATGTGTCATTTAAAATTCAGCATTGAGTCAGGTCATCATAGAGGGAACAGTTTTGTTTCTCTTTTTAGAAACTGACCTCAAAAATGTCTTCAAGTTTCTACATTCTGACATAAATAACACTTCTTTCTGAAACATGAACTTTTAGTAGGTCATGCATGCACAGGCTTATGCTCTCAGGACTATAGACAGCACTGCTGTAGGGACACGGCCACCCCAGAAGAAAACAATTATAACAAGGGGAAAAATGTCTTTCATGAAGAGCTGCCAGAGGGTTATATATCATAAACTTACTTTTTATCCTTAAACTACTTATAGAGCCCTACTATGTTCAAAATAACATTTACACAGAAAACTCATATTTTAAAATCAATACTAAAAATAACATTGTCAGGAGAAAATGATATGCAAAAGAGAAGTAATATGTTTATTTCCCCTGAGATCACTGTAGGAGAAATGTGGCAAAGTTGTCAGGGAAACAATCCATTGGAAAGCATGAATATACATTCTGAATAATAAGAATAAAATCGTGACAGTAGAACTGAGGACTGCAGTAATAGCATGTGTAAAAATCATGCAAAACCACAAAAGAGCGAGAGAAAGAACTGTAGAAGTGTGGTGAAGGCGCTAGTATAGCTCAAGCTGCATGGGGTTGTGCTAGGCTCTCTGTATATATGCTATGATTGTTGACTTGCGTTTTAGGGGGCGATTCTGAAAGTGGGAATGGGGGGCACCCTTTTCCTCATGTTTGTTTTTCTTGACTAACCTTAATGTGAGTATTTTTGCCTGGTCTTATAATATATTATTGTTCCTTCTTTAGGTGATACACCTGTGAGGCCTGCTCTTTTCGGTGGGATGCAGGGATAAGGTGGGTCTGGGGGAATGTAGACACTGGAGTGAAGGGTAGGGAAGACAGAATTAGGATGTATTATGTCAGAGAAAAATAAATTTAAGAAATTAAAGAAAACACCTTACTGATTATAGAGGTCTTGGAATGCGAGGAGACACTAGATTTAAATTCATATCACAATGTTAGACATTCTTAACTATGAGGATTCTTTATGAACAATTTTGTAAATAATTTGTCAATACTATGTAAATTTGACAGAGCAACACCTAAATTCTGTTTGTCTGAATGTTGCTTATAAAAATATGTAGGAAGTAGTTGGCAATGCCTTAACCAAGGGCCTTTCCCATACTTGAAACATGGAGTGATAACTTCTCTCCTTGAAATTCTATCTTGTGCAATAAAATAACAGAAGGAGATCAAGGGGATATGAATTGGAAATAAAGAATTCAATCTTTCGCTGTTTGCATGTGACATGCCAGTATACAGAAGAGATCCCCAAAACTCTACCAGGGAAATCCTAGAGCTAATAAACACCTTCAGTAATGTGGCAGCTTACAAGATTAACTAAGAAAACTCAGTATATTATATATACATACTATACACTCATATATGCAAATATTATTTGGGATAAGGAAGAAGTTAGAGAAATAACAACTTTACAACAGTCACAATTAATGTAGGATATCTTGAGCTAATTCTAACCAAACAAGTGAAAAGCCTATAGGACAAGAACTTTAAGTTCTTAAAGAAAGATCTTATTTTTAACTTTTAATTGATTTATTTAATCAAATTTTTTTCTGCTCCCCTCCCTGCCTCTCCCCTCCATTTCAACCCTCTCCCATGGTCCCCATGCTTCCAATTTATTCAGGAGATCTTGTCTTATTCTGCTTTCCAAGTAGATTAGATCCATGTATGCCTCTCTTAGGGTCCTCATTGTTGTCTAGGTTCTCCGTGATTGTGATTTGTAGACTGGTTTTCTTTGTTTTACGTTTAAAAAAAAACTTATGAGTAAGTGCATGTTATAATCGTCTTTCTGGGTATGGGTTACCACACTCAATATGATGTTTTCTTGCTCCATTCATTTGCCTACAAATTTCAAGATGTCATTGTTTCTTTCTGCTGTGTAATATTCCATTGTGTAAATGTACCACAATTTCCTTATCCATTCTTTTGTCAAGGGGCATTTAGGTTGTTTCCAGGTTCTGGCTATGACAAACAATGCTGCTATGANCTATGAACATAGTTGAGCACATGTCCTTGTGGTATGATTAAGCATCCTTTGGATATACCCAAAAGTGATATTGTTGAGTCTTTAGGAAGATTTCCTAATTTTCTGAGAAATAGCCATACTGATATCCAAAGGGGCTGTACCACCTTGCACTCCCAACATCAATGCAGGACTGTTTCCTTTACCCCACAGAATCATCAGCATAAGTTGCCATCAATGTTTTTGATCTTGGACATTCTTACAGGTGTAAGATGGAATCTCAGAGTTGTTTTGATTTGCATTTCTCTGATGGTTAAGGATGTTAAGCATTTCCTTATGATCTCCTGTAACTATGATTAGGTAGATTAAAATAGTAAAAATGGCAATCTTACTAAAAGCAATCTAGAGATTCAATGTAATTCCTATCAAAAGTCCAACCCTTCTTCACAGACCTTGAAAGACCAATACTCGGCTTCATATGGCAATACCAAAATCCTAAGATAGCTAAAACAACTCTGTGTAATAAAGGAACATCTGGAGGCATTACCATCTCTGACACCAAGCTCTACTATAGAGCTATAGAAATAACAACAGACACAAGAACAGACATGTGGATCCATGGAAATGAATCAGAGACTCTGACAGAAATGCATACACCTATGAACACCTGGTTTTGAACAATGTAACCAATAATGGAAAAGGGAAAACATCTTCAACACATGATACTGGCATAGCTGATATCCCTATGTAGAAGAATACAAGTAGGTCCATATCTATTGTCAAGCTGAAAATTCAAGCCCAAGTGAACTAAAGACCTCAACATCAATCTAATTACACTGAACCTGGTAGAATAGATATTGGGAAGTACCCTTGAACACATTGACACAGGAGATGACTTCCTGAGTAGGATACCAGTTGCACAGACACAGAGATCAGCAATTAATATATGTAACCTCCTGAAACTTCAAAGCTTCTGTAAGGCAAAGGACACTTTCATAATACAAAACAGCAGCCTAGAGAATGGAAAAAGATCTTCACCAAGTCCACATCTAACTGGTGGGGGAAGGGGGAAGAGAGGACGAAAGGGAAACTGTGGGCAATATGTAAAATAAATGAAAAAAGTGTTAAAGAAAAATTAAAAAAATAAGTAAATACTTTTGACTATGTTAATGCATTTCTTAAACTCTTCCAAGTTTTGCATTTGTTTTGCATGGTTACTTAATCATAGATTTTATTTAATAAAACGAATTAATATTAATATTTGGGAAAGATTGTGAATATAGGTATTGAAAAATTTTCAAGGCCAGTGTTTAGAAAGTGCAGATATGGTATTTAACGGACCCTGCCCACAGATTAATAGATATTGGAAATCAAATTATCAAGAAAGAGAGAATCCATTTTATTCAGTTACAAGTCCCCTAAAAAGCTATCCAATCAAAGGGGTAAGCCCAAAATGCTCATACATAGAGCAATACCCACATATACNTATGAGATAAATACAGATACCTGCAGCTAGACATTATGCACAGAATCTAAGACTTTGGAACACTCTGCCCTAACTGGGATGTCTCCATCAAATCCCACACCTCAAGGATCATAAAAGCCTGTGGAAGATAAAGTAGAAAGAGTGAAAAGCTAGGAAGCAAAATAGGACTCAAGAATATCAGGCACAGTGGATCAATAAGGTCAAAGTTAAAATGATATCCCAGTGTCTGAGGCAGTATTTAATGGGATTGCATGGGTTTTACTAGTTACCTTGCATACATGTTATGACTTTCAGTTTATTTTTTTATGAACCGGATTGTGTGAATAAGTATGGCATGTGTCTTGGAATATATATTTCTGTATGCATGTATGTATATATGTATGTATGTATATATATGCATGTATGTATTTGTATATATATCTGCTTTGCGAGTCTTTTTTACTCTTTTCAGTTATTTGTTTCCTATTTAGATTTGCAATTTTTATTTTATTTTATTGTATTTTATTTCATTATATTACAATGATTTCTTACCCTTTGTTTTTTTCTAACAAGAGACAGAAAAAATGGATTTGGATAGGATAGAAACTGGGAATGAACTGGAAATAGACAATTGTGAAACTGCAGTGCCCCTCACCACACATGGCCCTTCATTTAGCTGTCTCTTTTTATAATCTGTCTCTCGGCCCATTTTGCTTTCTGCTCCCCACTTGACTCCCTCTTTCCCAGTGCCCCATCCATTTATCTATTAATCCATAATTGTCTATTCTATGTTCTTTTATTAGAAAAACATATCATATATATATATATATGAGAAACGAGTCTACTCTCAATAAGGAAGCAATTAAATCAATAAAAACAATCCCAATACATTAACATAGGACAAAAAATATACAACAGAAAATTTATTTGTTTTATCTACATCAAAAGTAAAATCATGTTCATCGTTAGGTGGTTGATATATGGGTGACTACTCAGGATGTCAATTGACTACCTGTGGCTGTTGCTACATGTTAGTACTCATTACTGGGACATAAAACAATGCAGTATGTCCCAGAAAAAATTAAATCTTAAAATTTAAAGAATTGTTTTTCAATTGAATATCTGTGTATACATGGTCATAGCATTGCAGAATAAAACCTCTTAATAAAGCTGACATAAATAGGGCTGTTTTATAGCTAGGCATCACTAAAGTACATAAATTTGTGTTCAATTTTTCTTGCCAATCCTTTCTCTCTTATTCCCTAATTTCAGCCACTCAAAGCATAAGCATAACTGTATCCTAGATTCCATCTACCTATGAGGATTGAATATCATAAACATTAGTCATGTATGTGGAGTAAATCCAAATTAGTCATGTATGTGGAGTAAATCCAAAATACGTCAGAATGTAGCACAAACCTACACTGCATTGTATGTGAGCACTCAAATCAGAATCATGGAGAGAAGAGCTAGCTAACAAGTTGGCTTCATGATATATTTTGAATTTCAATGAACTTTGAGGGACATCTGAGTCAATTCTGTATGCTAATTTTATCTATAAACATGTTAGTTTACAGTAGTAATTGATGTAATAACTTCTCAATGCTACTTTATAAAAATGAAATGTTTTGATTTATAAAAACCACATATAGAGAAGTGCTAATTAATCATGAATTTACCAAAACTCTGTTCCTGTCCTTCTTCTGGTGATTCAATAAAAGTATCATAGAAGTCACAAAGCATCATGTCAAAGGCCTTAGCATAAGAATGAGCTTAATAGAGAACTCTATCTAGTCATAAAGGCTACTAGAACCTTGAGTCTCAGAAATTATCTCCTGCTTTACCAACGTTTTCCTGATTTGTTCCTGATCACCATAGCAGGCATATGGATCAAAGAAACTTTGTATTTTAGACACAATTTCTGGTCACATTAGTTCCAACAGAAGATGAAGAACATTTTGTATTTACCCGACAATACTGCAATATAACCTCAGCATCCTTCCCATTGGCTACTACTATCTGGTTTACTGTTTACCATAAGTGACTCTCAAAGCAATGTTGAAGTGTCTCAACATCACTCTTAGGATTCTCATTTGAGAAAGGAGATTAATATGGAGTGTAGAGAAGATTCTCTTAGCTAATTGCATAGATATTTTCTGGTAATTCTACATCTGATTTTATAATGGAAATGGCATTATTCTTATATGCACATATATTCATTGCTGTGATGGGAGATGGATTAAAAATAAGACTGGATATATTATAGAATATTATACTATTATATTATCCTGCCATATATTTTTTCTATTAGCCTCAAAATGCTATCTTTGATTTATGTTATTTATCTTACTTTTCCCATATTTAAATAGGAAAAAGAAAATTAGATGTCCATAAAAAACTCATTTAACACTCTGAGAGGAGACAGTTAGATTGATAGCTTCATTTTACATACCTTGAGGTTAATTCCATTTCCTAACTTTGAGACATAAAATTTAAAACTCAGCATACCAATCCAATCTAGTTGTCAGTTTCTCTGAAATGTTTTAACCACTAATATTATAATGGAAATAAAATTTATTTTCAAAGCATGTTTCTTAACCTCATATCTCCTTTCATCTGAGGATCTAAGAGCTTTTCACAGCTTTTCATGACTTCCCAGAGACTATATGAGTCCAAAGCTGCACTCAAGTCTATGACACAAACTGTCCTTTCTCTAATGAACACATATAACTTTACTACTTTGGAGCAAAACTCTTGACTTGTCATTCTAGATATAAACAATTTTATTTGGAGGAATTATGGCATAATACTTTTCCATCTCTGCTGATTAGGAACACATGAAAAGGTAAAAAAACAAAGTAATTACTAGCAAAACATAACTTTCTAAACCTTGCAATAATCATACATATTTAAATATAATCTTGCAATTAGCTGAAGTTATTAAATTGAATACTTCTATTATATTCTAATGACCTTTTCTCATTATCATCATCATTTAAATATAGAGTTTTGTATGCTCATCAAATGACAATAATTTGGTTCGATTTTCTTCTGAGCTACTAAGAAAACTATTTCATAGTTTCTTCATTAAAATGCCATGCACCTTGAAAGGAAAAAGAATGATTCACCTTTCATCTGAAATTATCTGTAACAAACTGAACCCTTGGTAGTCATTATGTGTTATTAAAATGTTATGGCAAAGGGATGACAGATTGTACAATACTTATGCAAGAAGATTCACTCCTTAATATAAAACATTTGATAGGATTAGGAAAAAAAAAGAGTTTGCATGCTCCATTGCAATGTACAATCATTATCCAAACAAATGTTTCAGAAGGAATAACAATAACAGTATCTGCCATTGTAGTTAATACTTAACCATAGTCATTTTCAACGTTTTTACTTTGGAAAGCAGGTTAATCTTGTATTTGCTTAATCTGTCACGATTAGAATTTAGAAATGTTATTGTCTTTCATGTGTATATTTAAAAATTTTCAAAACTTTGAAATATAAAAGTTGAAAAATAGTCAATAGTTTAAAAATAGATATGATATTTATTATCTTATCATAGTGCTGTGGGGTTTCTTAGAAATAGAATATACATAATATGTGATAACTGATAATAAGCTATTCATCACTATTTTAGATAGAAATATGAAGAAAGAGGTAAACAAAAGATGCAGTACATTTATAACTTGGAATATACAATGAAAAGTTTATGAAAATTGAAGTCTAATACATGATCATGCTAAATTCTCGATGGAAAAACTTTTCTGTCTTATGATAGTCACCTGATGAAATAGAAAAGAGAAAGGAATGGATGGCATAGTGTCTAACTTGATAAATATAAGTAAAAGCAATGACTACAGCTAAGATGGATAAAAAATGTATACTATAAATAGGTTCACACATGTCCAACTGAGAGTCCAGTGAGATTGTTTTACTTTTGCGATTCCCAGGCAAACTTTATTTACTAAAATACAATTGATATGCTACTACAGATGGGAATACAGATTTGTAAAGACACTTTGGAAGTCAATATTGTGGTTCCTCAGAAAATCAGGAATTGATCAACCTCAATTCCCAAGTATAACACTACAGAGCATATACCCAAAGGATGCTCCACCATACCATAAGAACACTTGCTCAGCTGTATTCACAGCAGCTTTATTTGTAACAGCCAGAAACTGAAAACAACCTACATATACTTCAAATTAAGAATACACAAAGAAAATGTCGTACATTTACCCAATGTAGTTTTATTCAGCAGTTAAAAACAATAGATTCATTAAATTTGATGACTAATTGATTCAATTAGGAAAAAAATATATATTGTGAGTCTGTGATAATCCAGACACAGAAAAACAAGCATAGTATGTTCTCACTTATAAGTGATTATTAGTCACAAAATAAAGAGTAATCTTGCTACAATCCTCAGTCCCAAAGAAGTTAAGTAACAAGGAGAGTTCAAGAGAAAGGTTGGGGATGGGGGATGAGAAGCATGAATCTCATTGTGAAAGTGAATTAGAACAGACAGGTGGAGGGGTATGGATGAGTAGATGGGACATAGGGGTAAGGACAGGAGGGATAAAGTTGGGGTGGATGGAGGGAGAGAGCTCTATTACTTTAGCTATAGGTCTAAGAGTGGTCTCTCAGTAAAATAAAAAACATGACCAACAAGCATCATAATGTCAAACAAAACAAGCACATCAGTACATAATGTCTATTTTGTATTCATTGTTTATGGGATTAATTTGGTACAACCAATATAAAAATCAATACAGATGGTCTTTAAACGGATGCAGTTTGAATCGTCACAAGACCTAGCTGGGCCACTCTTAGACCTATACCTTAAGAAACAGAGCTTCTTACTATAGAGACACTTGTTCAACTATGGTCCTTGCTGCCCTATACGTAACAGCCAGAAATTGGAAATAGCCTATATGTCCTTCAACTATAGATTCATAACAAAATTGTGCTACTTTTTCATCATAGAATATTATTCAGCTCTTAAGAAAAGTAAAATCCTGAAATTTGCTGGTAAATAGGTGAAATTAAAAACAATCAACTTAAGTGAGGTAATCCATGCTCAATAATACAAACATTTCAGGAATTTCTTTATTTATGGATTTTAATTTTGAGCATCTATATTCCATGTAGGATGTCCACAGAGGTTGGGTAGATAGGGATGTACCCAGAATGGGCAGGGAATCTTCAAAGGAAGAAAAATAGCATACAGGGTCTTTAATTTTATTTAATCAAAAAAAACTGTATTTCACTTATTGATTTAAATGTTAGCCACTATAAACACCTTAGTAAAAAGTCATAAGATTCAAATTTTCAAATGCATAGATTAATTGAGAAGGTATCATATTGAAAATTAAAAACTTTTTCAATATAATGAAATACTCTTTGACAGGAGAAAACTTCATAGCTATTTTCTAGCATTACAGTAGGAAAAGCTGTACAATAAACAGCATTTTGTGTTTAAATTGCTAAGATTATGCAAGAATCTGAAACCTGAAGATTAAACCCCTGAGATTATGAGTGATGTGGGAGCAGGGGAAGATGGAGTAAACACCATGAAAGGATGGTTCTGGATCAAGCTACACCCTTTTATGCTGATGATCAGAAAAAAAGAAACAAAATGTAAGTGCTTTGTTAAAACATAAAACATGTAATGCAAGAAGATAAGCTAACCATTGAATGAATTACAAACAAATAAATATAATATCCCATTAATATGTCACACCTAATTAAGCTTTGGTATATTGCTTGATGCAGTGGAATAATGTGTTGAAATCTAAATCCATAATTAACTAACTGCTGTATGTTTTCTTTACTGATTATTCTCATTTAATTTAATGTTATCAAAATAAGTAGTTAGTCTATTTTTAATCTAACATATATAATAAATATATAAAAATATATGAAGTAAAATCAGTGCTGCCCATATATTCTTAGATATGTGAGTTTCCTCTGAAGTATGGTTATCTTAATTGGAGCTAGACTCTTAGAGATATCTGTCTTTGTCTCTCTGATGGTAACAATTATCAATAGTTGCTATTTCAGCTTCCACAAGAGAAATACCATCATAAGTTTTACTCAGCTGTGAAACCACAAGGTATAGTAATGCCTGGGTTGACAAGATATACCTTCTGGTGTGAGAGAAGCAAGAATATTACAGGAGTAACCAACCACTCTCTGATTAGATGTAAGACATGCTTCAAATGCTTAAATTCATATCTGAAAAATTGAATTTTGCCAGATAGTCATGGTTTGTTTAGTCTCAACAACAATTAGAACAACAGAGCTCTACTTGCATTATCTTTAAGATAATTTTAATTTTTTAATTAATAGAATGTTGTGAAAATTTTCATATTGTGAAATTAAACAGAGAAACAATGTACTCTCTAAATAGAACCAATTATACTCACATAAAACTATATTTAATAAATTTTCTACTATGTTGAATATCCTTATTAATCACAATGACCTAGTAGCTAAGAAAACAGAGAAAGAGTTTATTATTTCCCCAAGATAACCATAGGGTTCAATCTATCATAATGAGGGTGGGAAAGTGAAATGCCTTAAACATGTGTGCTTACAAGTTAAATGATATGAATATTCTAGTTCCTATCCCCTGAGATTCTAAAGATAATAAGATATAAGTGGTCAACATGAATGAAAATACCTAGTGATAAACTCTTATCTCTTAAGAGGATTCATCAATTATAAGGAAAAATAAGTGTGTTAGATCATGTAATTTAATATAAACCTTTGGTAAATTAATTATACAATTCACAAAAGTCCAGCATGAAACCTCTACTCTCTCAAGATCCAGGGATCTATTGGGTAAGAGGTGGAAAAACATTAAAATCCAGAGATGTTTGTTGATTCTATATACACAGTATCATCCAGAGCACAAGGGGATTGATGAACCAGTGAACACACAGAGTCTGTGGTAGCAAGTACAAGGCCAGCACACATTTAAGCCAGAATTGTCCCAGAACTAAGAAAGAGAAGCTGACACAGGTTCCCACCCCTAACCATGGGACTCCTTTACATTGATACTTGTTGGAAAATCAGTTTTTCCTGGCAGAGTATTGCTGGGTATAATTACTACATTCTAGATTAGGGGAAAATACTAAAATAATTGTGTAGTATAAGATCTGCTTAATTTTTGGAACCATAGCAAGAAGTTCCATGAGACCACAGATCTCCAGAGAAACAAGAAATGCTAAGCATAAAAAATCATTTCTCTAATGTAAAGAATGAAAATTCTGTTCTCCCATCCAGAAAACTGGAGGATGGATCTGTTTTATCTGTTGGGTCAGGCCCATATCAAGCACCTACAACTAGGAAAGGAGATGACTAAATGATTCTGATGGAGATTCTTCCAAGATCTCAGAAATGGAACCATAGGTGACTAATAGCCCAAATCATCCTTACACTATCTGTTTGACCAAGACCAGGCCAGATCTTTAGGCCTTTATGCTAGTACCAGTAGCCTGTCTCTAAGATCTATTTTCTTGGAAGAACTTATTTCTACCCTGATTTGAGTAACAATGCAAACTATGCTTCCTTGGGCAATAGGGGTTGCATTACACCAAGAAACTTTTTTTTTTCAAATTATACTGGGCTTAAATAAATTTTAAATAAACTGCTTGATTTTTGACTCTCCGACATCTGCTCCAGGTTGATGAAGTCAAAATGTACATAGTTTTATTTTTATCTCTAGGCAGGGTTCACTTCCCCATATGACACTTTCAAGGACCCACTCACTTAATTGTATTTTTGTGCACCTTTTGTAACATTTTGTTTTGTTTGGGTATATTTTATCTTATTGTACTTATACTTATTTGTTTTGATTTTCATTTTTATGTTTTCTTTTATTTTTTGTCTTTATTTCTTTATTTTGTTGATTTTTTCTTTCTTCCTCTCTCTTCTTTAAAGATAAGGAAATAGAAAGAGAGAAGATGTAAATATATTGGATAAGGTGATGAGTAGGATCTTGGAGAAGTCCCTGTAGTGGAAATCACAGTCAAATTATATTGCATAAAAATTAATGAAACAAAATAAACATTTAAAGTCCTCAAATATATTCTGAAGTATACTATAATAGTCACAAAACCATAAATATTAAATTTCATCTTCGTGTCATATTTAAATAGCACATTTTTACATCATTAAAATCAACACTGGTGTTATATGTGAACAGAACTAGCAACGATGGAAAAGTAAAAGAGCTTGTCAAAACCAATTCTGAGGAATTAAAAATATATCTTAAACTGTTCTCAATAAGCTTATGAAGTAAAATTTTTTTGTAGTCATTTACTTCAAATTACATAGAGTGTACCTATTGAAGTACAGGCCTCCACACTTATGAAATCATTTCTTGTTATGAAAAGATGATCCTGGTGTCAAAGAGGGTAGTGATATGAGTGAAATAGATTTCTTAGAACAGAATTTTGCTGCACAACTGGGTATGGAAGCTATAATATATAAAACTTTCTAATTCAATACATAACTTTACATTAAAATATTTTTAATCTTTAGTATAACACCTACATAAATTTTCCTTTGTCCCCAAACTGGGATATTTATGCATAGGCATTAAAATGTTGAAGAAGGAAGTCAGTCACAATGACTTATACTTGTAGAAGAATAGAAACATTGGTGTGATGCCAAACGCTTTATTGTTGAATTTCTATTTAAGAACAACAAATAGATCATGCTGAAAATTGTAAGAAATTTTGGAAAACTATAGCATTTCAGTTCAGGCAATAGAATATGACAAGGAGAATAAAATGTTTGCATGACTGGGATTTGATGCCTCATATAACATCAAATATTTATACAGAGTAAAAAACACTATGAAACCAAAATTGATATCTATAAATATTTTAGAGGATAAGAAACTGTTTTAACACATACTATATCTCTATTCTCAATTCCAACAGAGCAAAAGTCTTATTTCTTTTCAGGATATGTAGAAAGTTAGATGGTGCTCAATTTTCAACTTACCTTGATCTTTTCCAAGTTCAAATATAATAATAAAAGCAATTGAGCATGGTGAAATCAGCCTAGAAGAAGAGAAACAATTTTAGCAAAACCTTATACAATGTTTTAACTTTCATAAAAATAAAGTTTTAACAACTCTGTAAAGTTAAGAGATACTTAAATTTCAAAACAAAGTAAATGCCACAGTTGTACTTGAGATCTTTTGATTTCTAAAATTGGATCATTATAGTTTCATTAATAGATGATCATGCATTTTATTTCAAAAGTAAATAATGTATGCAAATGTGTAAAGCAGTCTTCAACTCAATATGTAAGGCTGAATATAAAATTAGTGCAAATTTTTATAGTATGTTAATTCAATCCCCGTTGTCAGCCACATTCAGAGAGTCCAATTTGATTGCGTTCTCATTCAGTTCCGGTCCAGCTGGATTTGGTGAGCCCCCATTGGATCAGCCCCATCATCTCAGTGGGTGGACCAACCCCTCGCAGTTCAGGCTTCCTTATTCATCTTCTCCCTCCTTCTGCTCTTCAACTGGACGTTGGAAGCTCAGTCCATTGCTCTGATGAAGGTCTCTGTCTCTATCTCCATCCATTGCATGATGAAGATTCTGAGTACTACTCAGAGATAAAAAATAATGACATTTTGAATTTTGTATGCAAATGGATGGAAATAGAAAACATCCTGAGTGAGATAACCCAGACCCAAAAAGATGAATATGGTATGTACTCACTCAT
>LOEQ01000927.1:188270-205000 GCA_001685075.1 Bramus lutescens | reverse complement strand
GAGAAGGGAGAAAGGAAAGACTGGAGAGAGCTTGGGGGAGTGGGAGGGTGGAGAAGATATCTACATTAAGGGAGCCATTTTATGGTTGGCAAGAGACTTGGCACTAGAGGGGATCCCAGGTGTCCATGGGGACGTCCCCAGCTAGGTTCTTGGGCAGCAGAGCAGAGGGTGCCTGAACTGACCTTGTCCCACTATCACACTGGTGCTTATCTCAAAGAAAAGCTTTTAAAAGTGCTTTTGAGCTTCTTTTTTGTTGGTTCCCAGCTTCCCAGCCCTGAAATAACCACACAGAAACTGTATTAATTAAATCACTGCTTGGCCCATTAGCTCTCGCTTCTTATTGACTAATTCTGACATATTAATTTAACCAATTTCCATTAAGCTGTGTATTGCCACGAGGCTGTGGTTTACCAAGGAAAGTTCTGGCGTCTATCTCCAGTGAGGCTACATAGCTTCTCTCTGACTCCACCCTTTTTTTCTCCCAGCATTCATTCCAGTCCTCTTCACCTTGCTCTGTTCCCCTATAGCTCTGCTATAGTCCCAAAGCAGTTTCTTTATACATTAATGGCAATCACAACATATAGAGGGGAGTCCCATATCACTGGGCATGGGACCTGCCCTTAGTTGTGAATAGAATATGCAGTGAGAATCTGTTGGAGAAAACCAATATTTCCTTTGCTAGCAGGTATCAATTGGAGATAGCTCATGTGTGGGTTATGGGTAGTGCTTGTGTTTATTTCTACTCCTAGAGCTGGGACCACACCTTGTTTAGGACTGTGGAGGCTGTGTGCTTGCTCTCCCTGTAAGCTCTGAGTGACAACTAAGCTTCTTTAATGAAGACTATGGGATGAAATGAATCCATAGTGTTTGCTGTATGTATAAGGATTAATCCTGTGTATTAATATTGTTTTAATTGAACAAAAGTCCAAAAGCATGCAGCTGCATCTACCCCAAAATTTCTTAATATGAAATAAATACACATTATAGTAAACACTGCTTCCTCGATAATTGGTGCTGAAAGAAATTCACATGTAGAGGAGTAAAACTAGGTTCTTATTTCTCACCCTCCAAAAAAGTCAACACAAAATAAAAGTAAGTCCTCAATGTAAGATTTGGTGTACTGAAACATTAAAATCAAAAAGTAAGGAGTGTACTTCCTTTCGAAAGCATTAATAAGAATGTGTGTAATTTGGAGTGCTTGTAGAGGCAACGGAGACAGAGATGCAATATTAGAGGCCTTATGTTGAAAAAGGAGACCTTAATGTTGTATAAAAGAAACTTTAATATTGAAAAGAAATGCCTTTATGGAGAAAGTTATGTTAGAATACATATATTATGAAAGTAAAGAGACGGAGCTGAGAGGAAAGTTTCAAACTGATATTTGGTAGAAAGATAGGGAAGAGAAATAAATAGAAAATGTAGGTGAATACTGTGGATGTATTATGCCAAAAGGAAACTTGCTATCTTAAGCTTATAAAATGAATTAAAAAATAGGTTTAATGGAAGTGTTACACATTGGTGGATAATAATCTCAGAATCCATGAATTGCTTAATGATAATTCTGAGTGTGATATAACTTTTGTATAATAATTCCCCCCTTCAAAGAGGTCCTATAGCCTTCTAAAGGAATAAAAACTATTACCATTACTCTTGTTTGCTCAAAATAATTTTGTTGTAAGAATCAGTTGTTGAACACACCAACAACACAAGTTGATTGCAAGTGGTGGAAAGTCAGGATGGAATTGAACTGGTTGCTCCTCTTCAGATGGCTTCTTAAGCAGAAAACGTATTAGGAATCTCACCGAGTTATATATTTGTCCAGGTACAACACAAATCTGATGTATAAATACAGTTACTGGTACAACAGAGGCATAAATATGAAAAGTTATGTCACTTTTTTATTGGATTAGACTTTTCCACATGAGAAAAACACATGATAGTATGGCAAAGCTTGCCAATATATGATGTTGGATGTCTTTCTGTGTATGTGTTGCTTTTATTGGTTGATGAATAAAGCTGTTTCAGCCCATGATTTAGCACAGTAAAAATAAGCTGGATGTCCAAACACAGATACAGAGAGAGAACAGACAAAGTTAGGCAGACACCATGTAGCTTCCCAAGAAGCAATACATAAGATTAAAAGCCACTAGTCTCACGGTAAGATATAAACTAATAGTAGTGAATTAATTTATACTGAGAGGACGCCACTAATAGCCTAAGCTAACATCCAGACAATTGTAACTGATATTAAGACTCTTAGTGATTATTCGGAAACAGGCAGGCAGAGAGATCTGGTCTATGGGGACCAGCAGCAAGAAGAGCTTTCCTTCTATAAAGAGCCCTTGGTTGGGAGTTTGGAGCCCCTATAGGGAACACTAATAATATTATTGCTAATAGGTATTTGATAAAAGAGCCTTCTCAATACTGTGTTTATATCTATAAGTTAGTATAGAACTCAGCCCTCATGTGAGAATTTTCCTGATGCATGAAATAGTTAATACAGAGTCATAAATGTTCAATATTATCAGAATGTGCGCTATAATACTAGATAGTAACTAGGTTACCTATATGAAGTCTTTCCAAGGCTCAGGGAGCATAAGTGTGAAGGGGGAAGAGGAGTTGTAAGATCTGAAGGATAATAAACCACAACAGAAGAGGGCAACAGATCTCATTATAGATGACTGTGAACCACCATGCAACTGCTGGGAATTGAATTCAGTATATCTAGAACAGCTAGTGCTCTTAGTTTTTGAGTCATCTTTGGAGGAGGGAGGGAGAGGGAACTGTGATTGGAATGTAAAATAAAAAAGATTGTTTTAAAAGTAATNATATATAATTTTGTGAAAAAAATGGACATTGATGTGTATTAATACTTAATGGATTCTAGAAGAAAGGATGCTGTTGTCTTTACTGGTATAGCCACTAATAAAATGCCCATGCTCTGATAAATAGCCCCCTATATTTGTTAAGCAAGAGTAGTAGCGTTTTTTTTGGAGGGAGGGAAAGGATTTCAATGGGGCAATCACAAAATAGGAACATGGAGTAGAAAATAACAAATGTTCATCCTATATATGTAAGAAAATATTTAAATAAACTAAATGCATAAATAAATACAATGAGCATTAGTACTTTATAGGAAAATTCAAATTCAAGTTCTGTTTCCTTTTCTAAAATGATTCTATAAAGAAGAGGAATTTTATGTTAACAGAAGAGAGCTAATATTACATTTTCAAGTGTATTATTAAGTAGCTTAATTTCACATTTGCAAACTTACACTGGATCGAAGAATATATAATAAGTGATAGAGAATGTCTGTTATGACTAGTAACAGAAGCATGACAACATATACGTTGGGGGCTTCAGCATCTATGTTTCATATTTAAAAATAATTTTATTTATTAACCTCTACACAACACGTGTTTGAAGACCTAATTGTGTATAACAGCTAAAAAATAATATTTAAGGCTCTGCATTGTAGCAATAATTTATTACTATCCATCTGATAAATTACATGACAGATAGTCATGTGTTTTGGGATGTTATATGTGTGTTGATGTGTATGTACAAATAAGTTTTGGTATATATGGGAAGACAAATGGATAGAAAAGAATTTCTTCCTCAAACTTGCTTTGATTTTTAAGCAAGGTTCTTTCCCTGAAAGGGGAGGTCAATTACTCAGTTAGATTAACTGGCCAGTAAGCCAAACATTTGTCTCAACAGTGCTGGGTCATTGGGAATATATCAGCCTCTCACTCCCGTGTTTCATCATGGATGCTAATGAATGGCGCTGTAGTTCAAAGACTTCATTTAGTGAACTGCACTCTATGATGATGTAGTTTTTTTTTTATTGTGGATTCTCATCATTAAATGCACATTTTGTTCACTAAACTAAAGGTATGGTGCCCAAAAAGGAAAAGGAGAGGTTTGTGCCAGGGGATTTCTATTTTAGTTTCCAAATAAACCCTCAAATTCCCTTTCTTATCTTCTATTTTCTGTTAGTGTTACTGCTCAGTTTCACTCACAGTAAGGTGAGAGAGTGAGATCGCATTGAAGAATGTGAGAATGAAATGAAGAAAGGGAGCAAGATACCCATTTCCAGAGATTACCTCTAAGATGTCACATTGTTATTTTATACATTGATTAAAGTAGTATATTATAATACAGTAGTATATATATACATATACATATACAAATATATATAATTAGTATATGGAGAGAAATTACACTAAATAGAAAATATAAAGTTATTTCTATAATTTCCTTTTTAAAATAATTTATGCTTACTGAGAAAAAAATACATTTTCTTGTAAGTAGTACTAAATTCTGTTAATAAATTTTTGTTTAATTAATAAATTACTGTTTACTATTAGTATATATCACATGTCACCAGAAGGTAATCTTATTAAAGAATGAAGAATATCTGTTTATAATCATTTATATTTGTAAGATGATTTAGGGTTCCAGAAATAATTCTCATAGTGTCAGTAGCAGCCCAATCCTTCTTACTTTTGTATTCATTATGAAATATGCACAAGATTAGAAATTCTGTAATCTCCTTGCTTTGTAAGAGAAAACTTTAGACATTATTTTCGCTGATCTTTTTTATTGCATTTGATGATATTCTCTTGCTTGAAAAAGAGGTAACATCAAAAAATAAATATCAGTTCATACAAATATTGATTAGGCAAGTGATAAAATATTCTATAAGATTTATTTCTCTGTTAATAAAGATAATTATATATACTTGGCAAAACCCTACTTCTATTACACTTTTAATCTGGGTGTAATCTAGCTTTCATACATGATCCTTTGAACATACTTCTAAGTATATAGACATAATCTGTGTTGAGAGGAGGAAAACATCATAGTTTACTACTCGGGCAGTCAACTCCTGGCATCAGTCTCTTAGTGTATGAAGTTGTTCACGGGTTCTGGATGTTGCTTTATGTGCAGTACTTGACTAGCATGCCTAAGCACTTGATTCAGTCTCAAGCACATTGAGACATAGAAAGTTGCTGTTAGAGCATAAGAGTAGGCAATGAGAGAATCTTTGGAAACTTGGAAAAGGGAGGACATTTCTATAATATGATTAATGGTTCTAACTTCAGAAAATTAGGAAATATATGGATAGAGTTTGCATATAACATTCTCCAAATAAGATGGATAAATTTTTTTTAGCATATGCTCTTTCCCAAACAACGTTTATTAAATCAAGGATGATTTTTAACTACACACAAAATATTCCTAAGCACAGAGGAGGTTTTTTGGACATGTAGATATGTTTAATTGTTCAAGTAATTACATCTAAGAGTCTAGGAATCACAAATTATTGGGGGTACCAATAATCACAAATTATTGGTAGTTTTCCTAATATAATGCACTCATTGCAAACTCACTTGTCAAAGCTCAAGTCCCTAGAAACCAGCACTATTTTGTAAATTTTTGAAAACTTTGGGAAAAATAAACTATAGAGCAAGCAGGGCACAGGGGGTAATTCATGGTCTCTCAACGTTGCTATTCCTTTCTCTGTATCCTGGGCACCAAGATGTGAACTGTTTTTCTTTATGCTACCATCTTAGAAAGAATTGACTGTTCCATTTAAAACCACGACTTAAAGTAAATCTTTCCTTCTTTAGCTATTTCTGTGAAGAATTTAATCCCTATAGTGATAAAATTGATTAATGCAACAACAAAAGGGAGTCAAGGAGACTAGTTTAAAGAACTAGTGTACGATAAAGGTAAGGTGAAATTAAGGAAGAATTCTCAGTGTATTAGAAAGCAAGCTCAGTAAGCCTAAAAATTTTATTTTATGGGAATCTATATTCTCTTTCTCAATAGTTTAGTACAAAGACTATTTACTATGTAAGGTATTTCATTTTGTAAAATCCCTTTTATAATTTTGTAGAATATGTATTGTTTCATAAGAATGAAACTGACAATAAAACTACCTTGATTATTTATAAATTTATTTTATAATGACTTTTAAATATTCATAAGAAAAAGTAATTTTGTAACTCTATCAAAGACAATGTTGAATCACGTATTTACATTAGAGCTGCGGTTTATTAATTTTAAAAAGAACTCATAAAAATTCAGATAGGAAAATCTATTTCCATTTAAAATATATGTGAATATATGATTTTACATGCTTTAATTTTTCTATTTCTATAAATGTTGATTTATGCTCTAATTATGTTGTACTCTGTTTTCACACTCAGAAGACCCATATAGGGATTAAGCTAATATTGTAATATATACACAGAGGATAATGCTTACATGGAACACCTATATAGCCTCTGTGTATGCTGCTTTAGTCTCTGTGAGGTCATGAGTCTTGTTTAGTTGTTCAGAGGACCTTGTTCTTCTCTTGGTTTCCTCAAACCCTTCTGGATCTTAAGATCCTTTTTAATCCTCTTCCACTGGATACTCTGAGCTCTTCATGGAAGGATTTGCTGTGGAACTCCCATTTAGAGGCTTAACCTGTAATGTCTAGATATGAATCTCAACATTTGTTCCCATCTGTTTCTCGAGGAAGACTTTTTAATTATGACTAGATGAAGCATTAATCTATGAGTATAATAGAATATCTTTAGGAATCATTTATTTTTTTTCTTTGTTTACATCATCAGTATTTGGTTTTACCTAAGTTTCTGTGCTATCTAGTCTCTGTTTCTTGGTAACTCACACAGTGCCAAGGATGGACTTTGCATCAATTGGATATGTGTTGGCTTCTCCTCCAAGTTCTATGGTATCAATACAATCATATTTTGCAGGTAGGACAGATTGTAAGTAAAAGTTTTTGTGACTGAGTTTGTGTCTAGGTTTCTCTTTCCATAGCCAGCAAAGAACTTTCCAATGCCAAAGAGACTAGAACACAGAAAAAAAAAAAAGTTTCATGTAGGCACCAGCTTGTCTTCTTCATAGTCAGTGAGTTGTGTGGGTGGTTTGGGGATTTATCTGAGATAATCTTGACCAAAATCTCATTTGGATGCATTTCAGTCCTGACACTGGAAGCCTTGCCCTGGGGCCAAGAGTTGGCCTGTTGAAACTCAGTCTCCCCAGCTACTAGAAGTCTTCATTATCATTCCCTACATATATTCAAAGAAGTTTCTAGTGAAATAGTCTTCCACACCAGCTCCCAAATCCCACCTAATTCCCGTCTTCTTGCCCTACACTCTCTCCCTCCACTTCTTTTCTCCAATGAATTTCCCTGCTCTCAGCCTCACCCAGCCCTAGTTCCCGCTACAAGGGAGACCCTTGGGTCTCCGCTGCAATATATTATTTCTTTTTGTATAACCTATATGGGTATACAGATTGTAGTTTGGTAATCATTTATTTAATGAGTAATATTAACTTATAAATGAGGGCCTTTCCTGTTTGTCTTTATTGGTCTGCATTTGCTACATTCTGCTTATTTTTCTAATTCTATACACTTGCCTGCAAATTTCATGATTCCACTTTTTTAATTACTGAGAAATACTCCATTGCATAAATGTATCACATTTTTTAATCCATTCTTCAATTGAGGGACATCTAGGCTATTTCCAGTTTCTGGCTATCATGAAAAAAAGCCACAATGAACATGGCCGCACAAGTATCTCTGTGGTAGGATGCAGGGTTCTTTGGGTATACGCCCAAGGGTGGTATATTACATATTTAGACAGATCAAATTTCAACATTTCAAGGAACTGCCATACTGTTTCTCATAGAGACAGTACAAATTTCCTTTCCCCAAAATGCTACCCTTGCTCCATATCCTTAACAACCCTGTGGAGATTTGAATAATATGCCCCACAGAGGGATATTATTATGTCTTTCAATAATTGGTCCTTCATTGGTGGAAACATTTGGGAAGGATCTAGAGGTAGTCTTGTTGGAACAGATGTGTAACTAGGGTAGGCTGAGAGATAAACTTATTTATGGGTATAATGAAAAGTTATATATTAGAATAATATTATGTCCAATTAGTAGAACAATATAGTAGGCACTGGGTAGGGCTTAATTAAAGTCTAAAAGCAGGTTATCATTTATTCTCTTGCAGTGATTTTACAAATGATAAGTAAGGAGAACAAAAGTATTTGTTCTTGAATATAGTTTCAACGAAGTTAGGATAGTAAAAATAACAAAAATTGACATTTTTTACATCTTGCTTTTGTGATCACTAAAATTGGGAGAGCTTTCCAGAATAAAATGTTCAACAATGGTTTCTTGAGATCTTTTATTATGTTTTTGATTTTCTGTATAATTTTAATCAACTAGTTTTCTGATCCTTTTAATATACTAGATATTTGTGGATTACATCATTATTTTAGTTATAAAAGGAAAATCGAATGCTTATACCTTGGAAAAGTACCAAGAAATCATTCAACCAGAGAAGAATTGCTACTCATTGCCCTAGAAACAGTAAAGCATGCCTTATGACATCAAAGGTTAAATTTTAATTAAATCTATGCCACATTTAGGTTAAACTGTCTTAAAATTATACTTTATATTCCTCATATTAACTTTTTGATATAGAAATTTAATAGAATATCTTCAAAACCATTTCATCTGAATCATCAATTTAAAAATATAGAAATGAATTTTTTAGGATTTAAAAATCATTAATATATAAAATTTCCAAATGAACATTTATGATAATAAGAAAATAAAACAATATTTCCTATGTCATTAAGTGGAAAGAGTGTTTCAGAAGACTTGGTTCTGAAAATAAGCATATTAATACATATGTTGATCAAGTAACGAAAGAAAAAATAAAATATCAAAGATATTTTCAAGTAATTATATCCAAATAATTTTAAAAATTTCCACTTTGTTAAAATCCCATTTAAGGATCATTTATTCATTTTTAGAAACTTTTGTTTCTTTTATGAAAATGAAAATTGATGTTTTATTGATCACATCATCTCATTTCCAAAGTTGATGTAGGTATAAAAATAGCCATATAATAGATAATTTAATCAGTACATTATTCAAATGTATAGGTATCATTTTTGTATACCTAAATCTATACTTATTTTCAGTAATTAAAATCCTAAAAATAATCCTGAAACCAATCAATGTAATAGCACAATTCTAAAATTCCACTTTTCAGTACTTGATCTTGCAGGTAAATTACTCATTTAATATAACTGTGGTTTTACAATATACCAAATATTGTTAAATTATAGAAATATAAGATTTCAGTAGCCAATAATTGAAATTTAACTTTTAAAAGATCATAAAGATGTTTAAACAAAACTAATTATAAATGAAGTCTACACAGATAATTCAAATTATTAATTATAAAATATATTTAAATTATGAATTATCTTNTATATATATGAGAAATATATAAACCTTGCAGAAATCATAAATTAGCCAGTTAAAGTACATTTCAACTTGACACATTTAATAGTGGTGATACATATAAAATATATTTGCGTTAAATAATATTAAAATACATGTATTTGTAATTTACACACACTGCATATTTTAATTTCAAGATTATCTACATTTCAATTTCATAACTCATGGAATAAACAAGTGAGTTGTTTTCAAAATAATGCTTAAGTTGCTAGCAATATAAAAATATCATTCTGAAGTGTTATTTTTCAGTAATTTTTCTTTGTAACTAAGATGCCAAATGCACCTCACTTTCTTTCTTTCCTTTTTTTTTGTTTGGTCTCTGGCAGCTGATAGAAATCATGACAACATGTCTGACAGAATTCCTTTTTCATTACAGCTACCTATCCTTAGGCAGGCCTTCCCAGATTGTTTTTCATGTCTACTACCATGTAACTAATTAAATGGTTTTCTACTCACAGCTGCCAGTTTTCTCTTAGAATATTTGAAACATTACTAGTTAATTATGAGCTCAAACGTAAGGACCCTAGAGGCAGAATTGAGCCCAAGAATAGGATTTTAAAAATTTTGTTTTCATATGGCCAGTACATGTGTGGCTAGGTAGAAAAAATTAAGCAATACAATTAAGCAGTCTCTTTCTTTAATTATAATTCCCCACCTAAAATACGTCTGTCTGACCTTATCCTTTCTTTTTCTTTTTTCCCTTCTTGAATTTGTATATTGTGTGTACATACAACTTTATCACTACTCTGATAACCTTGAGAGTGAAGACTTGCATAAATAATGTAGAATAATGGAGATGTCATATACTCTCAGGTCTCCTCCCATAGTATTATTTACACTTTAAATTAGTGTGTAACAGTTACAATTATCTAACTAAATTTAACACATTCTTTGTGACTTAAGTCTATATTTTATAGTGGGATTCGTGACATTTGTTCCATAGTTCTATAAATATGTAGCCAAAAATAGTATGTCAATCATCAACCAATCCTGATATGAGAATATCGTAGAATAGTTTACCAACATAAGATTTTCTTACCCAATCTGTTTTGCATCATTTTAATGGAAATTGTACCATTTCTAAACTTCTTAAAGGGCATTAATCAATTATGAGTGTATTTGAGGTATTTACAAAGGTTAATGTGATGTTAGGGATAAATATTAATAAAAGGGAGTGATTAAATCAATCAAAGTAACAAATGTAAATCTTGATATGCTTATATTTCTAATGAAGACAATTAAAATTTAATGCTTCAATTTTGAATTATAGAATGTACTATCATTAAACTTATTCTGTGTAATACATTTTTCATAGTTATATTATATTATATTATATTATATTATATTATATTATATTATATTATATTATNTATTATAATTATTTTTAATCACAACATTTTCCTCTTCCCTTCTTTTCTCTAGCTCCTCACCGGTACTCTCCCTTGTTCTCTCTCTCTTTCAGCTTCATGGTCTCCTTTTAATTGTTTTTACATAGATTTTTAATATATTTCACTTAAAGCATATATATGTAAAACAGGTAAAAATACACACCCATACACACACATACAAGTATCAAAATGCAATCTCCTCTGTTCTCCTGTTACCTTTACTTTTATGTATGTGTAGGATTTCAGGGCTGAACACTTAGTATTGGCTGGTCAATTAGTGTGTTCTTTCTTACTGAATATTATTTTTCTTGCTTTCAGTATGAGCCTATAGTTTCTTTTCCCCCTAGGGTTGAAATCCCGAAGGGCTTTTCACTGTCCATTTTGATATGTCTACTGTCATGTCAGGTACACGAGGAAACTTTATTTCTTATGTAGTTTCAAGAATTGGAAGCATCAGGAACTTCCTGAATTTGAGTTGATGATTTCCTGATCCTAAAAAGCATCCCTGAATGACGAGGTATTTCTCCTCCATTTATAATTTTCCCAGTATGATAGAAATTATTACTACCCACAATACTGACACACAACTCTAATATGAGACACAATGCTTTATACATGTTTACTTTTGGTATTGTTTAGTCTAGAATTTGATCTGGTATTTCATTAGTGAATTTTCTGTCATCAGACTGGTGATTTTTAGTTGTTATTGTGCTTTGTTACTGTTTATTGCAGGTTATCAAAACATCATAAGCATGAATAATTTATTTATTAAGTCATTCAGATGTATGGATATTCAATATAGTTATTTAGTCTCTCTGATATTAGGTGCCTAGATATTTAAGATATTTTCTGAATTCCGATTTCCTCATAATATTAATGCTTTTAAAAGTAAACATCAATAATATTTCTATTATCTTTATGATATTTACTTTTGTCTATTTGTGTTATGCATGCTAAAGTTGAGTCCAAGTCAATGTATTAATTAATCTATTTTTCTACATTAATTATGATTAATTAAAATAATAACAGAAAGGAACTCAAGTTTGACATTTCTTTCATTCCTTAAACATGAGAGTTTTAAAATAGCTTACAGAACATGAAGAAACTTATTCCAGCTATATGACACATAGACAGTTATGTCTCTTAAACAAACAAACAAACAAACAAATAAACAAAATAAAAACACCAAAATTAAATCAACAATCTAGAAATCAGTAAGTAGATAAAACATGAAATTTGGAGGGGTCACGTCATTTCCATATTTGAAGAATTGGAGTAGGAGAGAGTGTTGATGATCATATTTTTGCATATTTGTACAAAATTCTAATAATTAGAGGAAAATGTACTAATATAAAGAACCAAAAACTTAAAAACTGGTCAAAATTCTTAGCCATCAAGAAAAGAAAAGATAAGACTCTATTCCCCCCCCAGTCAGATGGCCATTATTAAGAAAACTAATACCAAAATACGCTGGCAAAAAAGGATAGGGAAACAACCCTTTTTCAAGGGTAGGAGTCAAAGCCACAGTAGAAACCATGGTAAAAGTTTCTCAAAACTTGAAAATTTAAGTTCAGTCTGAACAAATTCTGCCACTCCTGGATCTTCTGAAAGGGTCTAAATTCTACCATAAAATTACATATATATTAAGGTAAACCGATAGGTGAATGGAAATATAGTAGATAATCACAGTAAAGCCATATGAGTAAAGAAAATAAAATTACATATATTTCAGGAATATAGTGGATCTGTGTGGTGATATTTTGTTTATGATCTAATAAATAAAGCCTACCTGATGATCAGAGTGCAAAGGTAGGTCTGCTAGTCAGCCGTACAAGCCAGGCGATGATGACACACACCTTTAATCCCATCAGCCACACTAGTTAGCCCTAGAGGCTGGGTTGAGGTGGTGCATGCCTTTAATCCCAGCAATAGAGAGAAATATATGGTGGGATGAGACAGGATGTCTCTCCCTTTTAGTGTGAAGATTTCATGGAGGTATGATCTATATAATAGCTTGACTCCTTTGATTTTCTGGTCATCAACTTGAATCCCAATATCTGTCTCTGGGTCTTTATTATTTATGCTAAAATATGAAAATTATTATGCCTATTGAAATAAGCGAAATATATTGAGACTTATAGAGTATGTTGATGTATGGCTTCTGGGCCTTCGTTTTACTTATTTGCAAGTATGTGTTTTTGAATGAGTGTGTAGATCTTTGATTTGGCTAGAGTATCATGAGAGGTTAATATGTGTTTACTTGCCCACAGTGGGTAAGAAATGGCAGTTTTAAGAGGAAACTAGAAGAGCAGGAGGAAACCAAAGGATACATGCTCTTCAACAACATGAGAAAAACAGTATTTTCATGGACCATTTTAAGGTTCAAGGTTTTATTTAAATTAAGTATTCCACCTCCAGGAGATCACTGTATATAGAATTCTTCCTAATTTCAGGCAGACAAAGCTTCCCTTATCATAGAAAAAAAAAACAGAGGTTTTAGGGATAAGTGACAGATTTATGTTTAGCATGGATAGTTCAATTGGTATGACTCTGTGAGCAGGGAGCTAGCTGGAAATGAATACTCCTACTCCATAGGTGGGCAGGACTAGAATCATGGTGCAGGATCAATTCCAAATCAGCTAGGAGACTGATACATGTCTCTGACATACACTGTAATGGAACTTCATATGCAGTATTTCTCCTTTTTAATGTTTGTTTATTTTATGAATCTATCTAAACTTTTCAATTGCTTAGAAACAAGAGCTGGAGTAAAAGTGTTCATTTTCAAATTTACATTACTTGTTTACAATAATACCTTTTTGGAAAAGTGATGCTGGCTTTCTGATCCATCAGTCCTTCCCAATGTCAAATCATCAGCATTAAAAGTAATTTGGCTTTTGAAATATCCATATTTAAATGAAGCCTTAAAATCTTTCATTCAAAAAAATTCAAAAAAAATCTTTCATTCATATATCCTGAATGATTATATTTAATTTACTCATCAGTTTATCTATTTCCTCCTAGGCTTTTTAAAACAATACATATAAATCTATAATATTGGATTTTTATTTAGATCATTTTGTTTCCTTGCTTGTTTGGATTTTTGTTGTTGTTTTTGATTTTTTTGAGACAGGGTTTCTCCAAGTCCCTGGCTGTCTTCGAAAACCTTTTCTAGACAACAATGGTCCCAAGCTCAGTGTTCTGCCAGTCTCTGTCTCCAAAGCGCTGGAAGTAAAGGTGTGTGCTACTGCCTGGCTCATTATTTGTTTTAGCATTCAAATAGTAATACTAAGAGAAATTCACGGCCTCATACCTATAATATTTTGGTAGAAGGGAAATTAAGAATTATAATATGACTAAAACTGGGATTGGTACTGAATATTATGGAAACATTATGAAAGGAAATTTCTCCTTTCTACAGTGGAAAGGTCAAATAAATAAACAATCAAAGAAGGAGTTCCTACAAACATAGTATCACAACTCAGACGGATTAAACGACCCTTGATCACCCACAGGAACTGAAATTATCAAGAATTACGTTCCCAATTAAACACTTGTCTTTACAGTTTATTGTTATTAGAGTCAATTTGTTATAATAGGAAAGTACAAAGGAAGAGGTCTCCCTATTAATCATGGGATTAAGTGGAATACTCTGCTCAAAACACGTGTTATATTATAGCAGCATCCTAGTAATATATCACATATACTATTTCTCCTGAATAAGGGCATGTTTTATTGCAAATATTACACAAAAGTAAAAACAAATTATTTAAACAGAGTTTTGACCAAAATCTCCTGGGTAATTTTTTTCTTCTTAATAGTGTAATTTGTATACATATATACATACATACATAAACACACCCTATCCAACTCCTTATTATCTTTTTCTTTATTTTAGATATTTCATATAATTAGATTTCTTAACTTCATGGAAACATCTTGACTTCCATAATGATTGTTTTATGGACTTCCATCATGCTAATGAATTCCTGATTATATGTACACACACACACACACACACACACACACATTAAATAAAATGGAGGTGTTAGAAATACAAGAAGAGTTAAAATTTCTTGAATAGAAACTATTGCTAACTGTTACTAGGTGAACTACTAAGGGGAATAAAGGATGAAACATGCTTGTTTCCCTAATCTCTACAGCAACATTATAAATCGGCTGCATAAAGCTTTTGATGAATATTGGTGTATGAAAACTGAAAAGAGGACATATGAAATATAAGATCTCTGTTCCTATGCCATAAAAATCTCTTTAAAACGTCATACCTACTTGTTCTTTATTATTATTATTATTATTCCTTCATTTTCTTTCTTTGTAGCCTACTTGGCCTCCTGGTTTTCTCTCTTTCTTTTGTTAAAAAACAGCCTTGGTATGTAGCCCAGACTGTACTCAAGGTTTCAAAGATTCTTTTGTTTCTCAAACTAAATAACGATGTTACAGGTAACAAAACTTTACTGAACACTCTTATAGCTTCATTTATCTTCTTACATAGTTTTACTGTTTTGGAAATTTATACATAGGCTGATTAGATAACTCTTATATGTGGTGCATCTGAATCTAGCTTTGATACTATCTAGCAGACAATATTAGTTTTCCATTAAGTTATTTTAGAATGACAAGTTAATTTCTATTCATTGGTTATGTAGAAAATGGTGCTTTGAAATATACAAATATCATAAAATTGTTAAACCAACATAAAAATCAAATATTTTTCTGGGAATATTTGATGTAATTTTCAGTGAAAACACCTAATTTGGGCCATCAGAGCTAACCTCTTAACTCTGTTGTTCATTGAATGAATTAAGGCACAATACTTTTGGTATCTTATGCCTGAATTATTTCATACTTATGATGGAAGTTATAATAATATACTTGGGTCTCTTTAGCACAAATGTATTGATTTGCAAAGCATTTAAGAGAGAATGATCATGTGAAACCTTCAAAGAAAAAACTACATATTATATTAAAAATGAATCTGAGTAATAAAAAAATAATTGTTGACACTATTTCTGGTTTCATATTAAGAGCAAATATTTTGTGAAAGCTTAATTAGAATATAAAATATGAATTCATGTCACATTGGTCATAAACATAATAATTTATTAGGAATATGGCATTTGTTTTTTTACACATGGTGATTAAATTTACAATATCATTACATATTTTTAATCATGTTTGGGGGGGCAAAATTAAAACTGAAATACCAAAATTACTTGACTTCGGAAAGCAGATATACTTTGTAATCAAGACTACATACTTTTTTCAGCAACATACAATTAACCACTGCTGAAGTCATAAATTATAATAGGCATCATAAAATATTCGTTAAGAAGTTCAAATATTCAAAAAGATATGAGGATGCCTGAATATTAAAAAATGATAAATAAATGAAAAATAACAAACTGAGGTAAAGTAAAGAGATGAGAGAACTGTCAAAAGAAATGAATAATTAGGAATGAGAAAATTCAAAACTCCTTAATGATGTGTGAAATTGATATTTTCAAATAAAACAAACATAATTTATAAAAGTAAACTGACAACTGAAGTCTATCCTCAATATGTATGATGCATACTAAAATTTAGGGTTTTAAATGAAATGTCTGTTTAAATCATACTCTCTATAATAATGTTCCTTTGTATTTTGATGTATTTCTGGTGAACAGCTTAGTAAATACTATATATTTTCATAAATTTAAATAACAAACACAAGTTTTCAAGGTGATGAAAAAGCTGGTAGGATAGTTTTTTTTTTCATAAAAGTATGTGGCAATACTTTTATTATCCAAAGTAACTGGGAGCTGAATTTGAATCTATTTGAAATTCATTGATTTGTGATACCAATGACACTAGTAAAGTTAGTTATACATTGTAACAAAATACAAATATTTCATTACAATAGGTTCCTTGTAGCAGTGTTTATCACTGAATGAGGAAACACATTGTTAGCTGAGTCCATGGATAAGAAACTCATTA
>LOEQ01000927.1:176868-187714 GCA_001685075.1 Bramus lutescens | reverse complement strand
TGATGGAGCATGTGATCAAACTGGACTCTCTGAACATGGCTGACAAGGAGGGCTGACTGAGAAGCCAAGGACAATGGATCTGAGTTCTGATTCTATTTCATGTGCTGCCTGTGTGGGAGCCTAGTCTGTTTGGATGCTCACCTTCCTAGACCTCGATGGAGTGAGGAGGTCCTTGGACTTCCCACAGGGCAGGGAACCCTGACTGCTCCTTGGACTGGAAATGAATGGGGAGGGGGAGGGAATTGGGAAGAGGGGAGGAGTTGGAAATTTTTAATAATCATAATAATAATAAAAAATAATTTAGGGTTTTTCATGGCAGTGAGGCATATCTGCTCCTGGTAGTACCAATCCACTTCCAAAGGATGACAGGTATTTAAAGAGACTCCTCATGGAGCTTGTTAGCCATTTGAACAAAAACTGCTCTTGCCTGTACTGCTTAATGGTATGTTGTGTGAACTGGTCATGCAGGATCAACAAAAAAAAAAATGACTGCTGAACTTGACTGAAGGTGAGATAATCTTTCAGGGCTCCTGCTTCATGAAAGACTCTGGTAGAAATTCTGCAGAATACAGAAGAAAGTGACTGGCAAACTGCAAATATAGGTGGTACTGTCTTTAAAATTTACTGCTTTGTGGAATAGTGTGTTGGACACTATGGGACTTTAGGATGAACATGGATGACTCAAAGGTATGGAAGAACTGGGTGACTATCTAGGCAGTGAGATGTCTCTGTCAATTCTAGAATTTTGGAAGTTGCTTACAATAAACTTATTGTTTACTTAGGTAATATTATATCCTTCTGGAGTCTTTGATGTAGTTGAATAATTGATAGTTATAGTTTTCCTTAGTTATGATAAAAGATAAAGTAAATATAAATATTAAAACTGTAAATCTGTTTTATACTGGCTTTGTTAAATGCAATTTTACTCTGTTATAATTAAAACCTTACTTTTTATTTAAACAGAAAAGGGTAGGTGATGTGGGATTTCCCTCTGTATGCTCTGAATACCATTGCTTAATAAAGAAGAATCTTGCTTGGCCTGGTAGGGCAGAACAGAGCTAAGCAGGGAAACTTAAACTGAGTGCTGGGAGAAGGAAGGTGGGTCAGAAAGAAGCCACAGAGCTGCTGCCAGAGACAAATATGCTGAAACTTTGCTGGTAGACAATGACCTTGTGGTGATGCACAGATTAATGGAGATTTTTTAAATTATAAGGTTTAAGAGTTAACAAATAAGAAGCTAGCTAATTGGCCAAGCAGTGATTTAATTAATACAGTATCTATGTGATTATTTCAGGATTCTAGGTAGTTGGTAAACAAACAAGTGGCCTCCATATAACATTCTTGGGCCTATGAACATGTAATTTGTGAGAGTTTTAATATAATATTTGAACAATATAGTCAACCTGAAAACAAGGGACAAAGAGAAGATTTAGGACATATTTAAATACAGCCATGTTAATTTTACATTAGATTAAACATTAAACTAAGTACCAAATAAAATGATGGCTAGTGTAAAGGAAGAGTAAGTGTGGACTTTCTCAGTATCGCCACCACCACCCAATTACTTTTTAGATAATCACATTAGGAAAAAGGGACAGAACAAATATACAGTGTGCTAATTTCTATTGCTAATTTGTTAATATAATCATTTTAATAGGAGATATAGGTCTTTAGAATACTGACCAAAGATACTGAATACTAGTGATCAACAAGACAAATAGTTCAAATAATTCTAGCAATACTAGATGTGAACTTTTGACAGAATGTCAGAAAGAATAAGAGTGGAAGCCTACATTGAAAATGTCAAATTTTAATTCCAACATTTAAAAACAAATATAACTAATTAGTCATGTATGTATTTATTGGTGTTGTGAAGTGAATCCCTGGCCTTATGTTTAGTAAGATTGTATTGCATTTCCGAGCAATATTCCCAGGTAAGTTTAGAACCACATAAAGAAGTATGTGGAGTATTCAAAAAACCTGAGCAACATTTGCAGAAGTACAAGACCATGTGAAAAAGAGGATAGTCAAACCATTAAAACACTGATGAGCAAAGTTGACTCTAAACAGAAAAACTAATATACAATATCTGAAGCTATAAAGCTTGTTAGAAGAATATAGGAGCATATTTAATATATACGAATTATTCAATTGTTTTTAATAACAAAATATAAATCAGAATAACAATAGAAAACATCAAAATTATGACTTAAAGGTTATTATATAGGTATTAAAAGGGTAATCAGCATTGTGGAAATGTAGTGTTAACACATATATGTGACAATTTCTCTTTTAAACAAATAAAGAATGGAAATCTGTAAGCTAAAGACAGATATCTGTTTATAAAAGAGATGTGACATTTTTATTCATTTTCAATGAAGTATACAAATAGATAAAATTTCATTAAATAGTAATGTGGTAGTATTGAAGAATGTAGAGAAGTAGCACAATCCATAAAATGTGATTGTGTAAAATAGTGTTGCCACTATATGTGTTTATCACACCATTCATTCATTGCATTTTGTCGTTTTTCTTTCCTCTGTCAGGACAATTGCCATATGAAAAAACAAATAATGGAAATTCTATAGTTATGTGTCCATGATGAATTTTCATGGCAGCAATATTTTAAAAATATGTTCCTAAGGAAAAAAAAACAACTAATTAATACTCTGTATAAAAGCAAAGCCATGTTATGGAAAGAATTACATCTGCATAAAAATAAAATTAAAGCTGCAGAGTGTCTTGTATTTATGATTTATCATTTTAATTCTCTATGTGAACATCTACTCAAAGCAAGAGACTTCTGATTATCAGTCATTACAAACATTAACACATGATGCCAGATTCTGTCATTTTTCTAGAGTGGATCAATATATAATTTATATGCAGCTCATAATTGGCAAATGTTTATTTTCTTAATATCTGCAGGAAGGAGTATTCAAAGCATTTGATCTTTACAGGCAAATCTGTTACTGCATACTCACAGATTTTCTTTATAGTGTGTTTAATCGTCTGCTCTTCTGAAGTCTGCAGACTTCTCAATTGTGTCTACTTTCTAAATGTCTTTGTTTTCTCCTGTGTTGACAATTTTGTGGTGCATTTAGGTTATTGAGCAGGAAATAGGAACATGATTTTAAGTAATCAGAGAGTCTCTTTTAATGCAAAAAAATATTACACTCAAGGAATTGATTTCTCTAAGATGCTGTCATTATATGCTTGTTTGGGTTTTAGATGTTAAAAACTTGTCATACAGAATTATATATCTGAACTAGATTTCAAGTAACTAAAAATTCTAATTCATAATGCAGACCAGAAGAGAGATTTGTTTTGTTTACAGTTGGTAGAGACTGCATAAGAAGAATTTGCTCATTGATGCAGGGAACAAAGTTAATATGAATATGTGTTGTTGATATGCTAGCTCATTCATATTATATCTTTAGATAATATTTGGAGCCCCTGATTCCAAGGTTACTGCAACACATCGATGCTTTTTCATAACCAAAACCAAACATCTCTAAGTAGAGACAGTATATATGTCTCTTTATAACTCCCAATTTACAATGTCACATCAGCTCCTACTCATAATCCAGCTGAAATAATGGACTACTTTATTCATAAGTTTTGCCTATCACTCTAAGATATTCTAAGATAATATCAGTATGGAGCATCTGATATTGTTTCAGGTAAGTTGTAGAAACAGGAGAAAGGGTACCCTGCGTCACATTTCTTTTGTGACAATTTCTGTTCTTCAACCATTACTCATCGTAATGACTCACTGACTGAAAAGGAAGGTTTTGGCCTACCACACATACATGTCACGAGAATTAAGGATAATGGCACAAATGAACTTCAGTTGCATAGGTCAGAAAAGAAATTGTAATGTAAATATTAAAAGATCCAACTGGGACAAAATCTTGAGTGATTTACTTTATTGATATTTATACATTGGTGAAAGAAGTAATTCAATGTTTGTTTGTTTTTTCAATGATGTCTGAAAAAATGGAGAAATAGCATAGCATGGCCCGGATTGCCTGATACTTGCATGGCGTATTTGTTGAAAATTTGAAAATTAATAGTCAAAGAAAGAAAGCATCAATGAGAACTGATATATAAATTGTAATCTCTATATCTGTGACAATTTTACCAAAAGCAAACTACAGATTCAATGCAATGCCCAGAAAAATTCTTCACAGACCTTGAAAGAATAAGAATCAACTTCATATGATAAAACAATAACCCAGGATAGCTAAAACTACAATGTACAATAAAAGAACTTCTGGAGGCATCACAATCCCTGATTTCAAACTTTACTACAGAGCTATCATACTGAAAACAACCTGGTATTGGCATAAAAATAGACAGGAGAACCAAAGGACTTGAATCAGTGACCTGGGTATCAGTCCACACACCTATGAACACTTAATTTTTGACAAAGAAGCAAATAATATAAAATGGAAAAAAGAAAGCTTATACAACAAATGGTGCTGGCATAACTGGATATCATCATGTAGAAGAATGAAAATAGATCCTTATATATCACTATGCACAAAACTTGAGTCCAAATAGATCAAAGACCTCAACATAGTACCAACCACACTGAACCTCATAAAAGATAAATTGTGAACTACACTTCAATACATTGGCACAGGAGATCGCTTCCTAAATACAACTCAAGTAACACAGATACCAATAACAACAATTTATAAATAGGTACTCCTGAAATTGAGAAGCTTCTCTAAAGCAAAGGACATTGTCAACAAGACAAAAGGGCAGCCTACATAATGAGAGAATGTCTTCACCCACCACACATAGGACAGAAGGCTAATTTCTAAAATATACAAAGAACTCAAGAAATTAGTCATCAAAAGAACAAATAACCTAATAAAAATGGGGTACAGACCTAAACCGAAAAGTCTCAACAGATGAATCTAAAACAGCTCAAAGATACTTAATGAAATGCTCAACACCCATAGCTAGCAGAGAACTACAAATGAAAACAACTCTGAGATTCCATCTTACACCTGTAAGAATGGCCAGTATCAAAAGCACTGATGACAATTATGCTGGAGATGATGTGGAGTAAAGGAAACACTCCTGTATTGCTTGTGGAAATGCAAGCTTGTTTAGCCTTTTTGGATGTCAGTGTGGCGATTTCTCAGAAAATTAGGAAACAACCTTCCTCAACACCCAAAAATACCACTTTTGGGTACATACTCAAAGGATGCTGAATCATACTACAAGGACATGTGCTCAACTATATTTGTAATAGCATTGTGTATCATAGACAGAATATGGAAACAACCTAAATGTCCCATGACTGAATAATGGATAAAGAAAATGTGTTGTACTTAAACAATGGAGTACTACACAGGAGAAAAATGACATATAGAAGTTTGCAGACAAATAAATGGATCCAGAAAGCATCATATTGAGTGACATAACCCCAACCCAGAAAGACAAATATAATATGTACTGATTCATAAATGGCTTTTAAACATAAACCAAGAAAAACCAGCCTACAATAAACAAATCCAGAGAACCTAGACAACAAAGAGGTTCCTAAGAAAGATATACATGGATCTATTCTACATGGGAAGTAGACAAAGATAAAGTCTCCTGACTATAATCGGAGCATGCGTATTATGGGAGAGGGTAGAAGGGGAAGGGGAAGCAACGGAGGGAAGTGGAGAAAAATAAATACCTCAATACAAATAATTAAAAATAAATAGTCAGCAAGCATAAAAATCTCCATATTCTGTTTAATTTCAAGCAGAGACAACTGCACAGAGAATGATATTAAGTGGACATGATGATCATCCCAGTGGGGACATTATTTCATAAGTAAATGGAGACATTTTCATCTTAACTACAATTGCAACAGACTGTAATTGCAAACTTTATTTGAGCATCCCATCTTCAACAAGCAAAGTAGTAAAGACCCATCTACAATGCAGTGCTCTTCTCAATCACTAATCACTGTTTATTTTTATAGGGATGTATTTCAAATGCTCTCCAAATCAAGCAACATGCTGTCACAACTTACAGCCCAAAGTCTTCAAATAGAAAAGCATCTTACCATTAGATGAGAAGTAATTGGATCTAAATTATAGTGTTAATTTATCATTTCATGTACCAAATTGCTATATACTATGGCCCACATTATTGAGAAATCAGCAATCCTAAATTATACAGAATTAAAAGGAATATATCTTGCAAAATTCAGACAGTGCTGAATCCTACCATCTGAAATAAGGAAACACAGAATAAAGCAGCTGAAAAAAAAGTATTACATTCCTTTCAAATTAGCAGTGACAGGAATATTCATAGAATACATTTAAAGTGCTGTTTAACAGTTCCAAACATGCATATAATGTCTTTTAATCGACCCCCAACACCCTTTCCTCAACTACTCCCATATAACCCTCAGAAGTTTCTCCTTCCAATTTTATGTACTTCAAAAGAACCACCAAATTCGTTTTATAATGGGGTCTTGAAATTTGTTTCTCATCCCAGCAAGCTAAATTTTTTGCTTTCATTCTTGCTTCATTAAGTAGTAGGTGGCATTTATTCCTACAGAAAATTTAGCTTCTTAATATATAGATCTGTGCCATGTTAATATGTGCATCTGTTCCAATGATTTATAATTTTGCATTTTAATATGTTCATAGACATATGTTTCTACCATATCACTATTGTCACATACTTATTGTCATAAGTAGTTTGGTGACTTTTAACTGCTTTTTTATCTTTAACTATATATTCTAATTTATCTTAAACCTTTTTGATCTATAAATAAATATGTTTCTCATTTATTATAATCCACTTTGGAAATAGATAATTTGCATAAAATATATACATTTAAAAAAATTTCAGTCTCAATTTTTGTACTAACTGTGAGCCTGCCCAGCAAACACCCCACGTTGAGGAGGCAATGATCTATACCATATTTAGGTGAGATCCCTGCAATGTTGCTAAATCATAGGTTCAATTAGATTTTGTTTCTTTAGCTTTTTTTCTGTCTTTCTTCATGCCTAACACAAAGGTTACTTTTAAAACTCTAAATTCATAACAGCTTAACTTCAACAAGTACAAATGCTGTTTCTTTTAGATCATTCTTGTCAACATTTTACCTAATTGATGTCACGGAAACTTATTTGCATGGTGTATGCCTATAAAAATCATGAAATAGTCATTAATTAAAATTCACCATTCTTCCATTTACAGAAGTGCATTTACTTAAGTTATAATAACTGTAGATTTTAAGTTATGAATGTTAATGTGTCAGTTCTACAAAACACAAAATGGAAGTAAAGTGGGGCCTAACAGTATTTTTATAACAGTATTAATTTTATTATTAACTATGTATTTATTTAGATTTTTATTTCCTCACAGGGACTACCATGATTTTACCTCTGCCTAATGATGATTATTGTTTCTACTCAGTTACTTTTCCCTACTGCTTTTTAATAATGGAATTTCTAATGAAAAATATCTGTCATATTGAACATTTATTATACTATATTTTTGTACAAACAATACAATGAGTATTTCCTTTGAAATTATTGAACACCTGAAATTCAATGAAAGAAACGTATAAAATGAAAATTCTACGTTGGTTTATTTTGTATATTTAATACAAAAGTAAAATATAGAAAATCAGAAATCTTTTTAAGTGTTTAAATATTTTACTTTTTTGATAATAAGAGTAAAATAGTGTGAATCTACAATGATCAGTTATGTAACATTCCCACATAGTTCAGATGAATCAATATTTTTCAACACTAAAACTATAAGGTTAACATACATTTTTGTTATAAATCTAACTTTTGATTTTTGATTTTATGACAAATATCATGTATGTTTCTAAGTCCATCACCTAAACTGTATGTAGACATTAAAAATCAACATAGCTATTATAATTTCAGGGGGAAAATTCTTAGGGTTTGAAATATTGGTTAAGAATTTCTTTGGCTCTTCCCAAGGACCCAAACTTGATTCCTGAAACTCAAATGTGTCACAAAACTAGTTCATGTTCCAGTTGATTTGACACTATCTTCTATCATCATGAGCATCAGTTACATATGTTGTGCAGAGTACATATGCAGGCAAAACTTTCACAAATAAAATATTAAATGTATTTTACTTTTTACCACAGTTTCCCTTGCCTCTTCTCATCCCAACATACTCCCCCTCCTCACCGCTCCACCAAATCCACTCCCACTCAGAAAAGAACAGGTTTCCAAGAGACAAAAACCATACAGGACAAAACAATATACAATAAGACAAGTAAGACAAGGCAAAAACCCTCTTTGTGAGACTAGACAAGGAAATCAAAAAGAATGGAAAATGTCCCCAGAGCAGGCAAAAGAATCAGACACACCTATTCCCAATATGAGATGTCCCAGAAAAACATTAACTGAACAACCACAATATAATCTTAGGACTAGGTGTAGACCTACTGAGGCTCAATGCTTGCCTCTTCAGTCTCTGTAATTCCATGGGTACATGCTTATTTGACGGAGTGGGGCATGTTTTTCTGGTGTCTTCCATCCCCTCTGACTATTACATTGTTTCTTCCCTCTATTCTCTTGACTTCTGCATTACTGAGATGAGGGACCTGATGGAGAGCTCCAATTTAGCCTCTCTTTCTAAATAATATCATATGACAATAGAGCTCTGTATCCACTCTCATCTGCTGCTGGAAGAAGCCTCTCTAATGACGGCTAGACAATACACCTAAGTATGAATACTGCAGACTATCATTAGCAACCATTACATTTATTTTGTTTGTTTCTTTGTTTTTTCAAGACAGGGATTCACTCTATAGACCTCACTGACCTGAAACTTGCTCTGAAATCTAGGCTGTCCTCAAACGCAGGGATTTATTTGTTTTACCTTCCTGTGTGCTCGGGTTAAAGTTATATGCCATCACTTCTGGCAATTACATTGATTTTTTTCCCTTTTTTAATGTCTGATTTTACCCTGGATCTCTATGATTTCCAGTCTCTGGATTCATCTCTCGAGTCAGCTTAGGCCATGGTCTCTCTCCTGTGGGATAGGCCTGAAGTGTTTGGTCACTCCTTAAGTTTTGAGGCACCATGGACCCAGAACATCTTGCATGTAGAACAGATTGTAGGTGAAGGGTTTTGTGGTTTGGTGGGTGTCCATGTTCCTCCTTTGGTAGCCTGCAGAGTAATGTCCTCTGCTAAAGAGACTAGGAAGTAGGTATAGGGATCCATGTACCAGCTCACCATCTCTAAATTCAATGAGCTCTGTGTATGTTGTCTTTGGAAATGGGGCCCTTTTATTAGTTTTTGGACAAAGACCTTTTGTCCTATCACCAGCCTGAATTGTTTAGGGATCTCCATGGGATCCTTTCAGCTGACAACTGAAGCAAATACAAGCCAAGCACACCATTAGAAGCCTTACTTGATTATAAAAGATGGCCACTTAAGACTTCATATCTCTATTACTATGAATCCTCATTAGGGTCACTGTCATAGATTGCAGGAAGTTTCCCCTTCACTAAGCTTTCACAACACTTCCCCAAATGATCCCAAATTCTAGCTCTTTCTCCCCTCACTCTTTACCCTTCATCCTTTCTCCTCCAACTGTTAACTTATGCTCCCATCCCTACTACACTCCAGCCCTCCTGCAAAATCTTGTCTATTATCCTTCCCTGGGACATCTCGACCCCTCCCCAAGCCTCCTTTTTAACTAACAACTCTGGATTGGTTGATTATAGCTTGATTATCAGTTAATTAACAGCTAATTATTTAAGTTTTCTCAATTAAAATATTCTAAAATTGACTCACTGTGCTAGATGTCTTTGCTATTGAAACACAATTAAAATCTACAAACCTATGAAATTATTTAGACTTAGTACTAAAAGCATTTAAAATTTTACATAGGCATGTTTTTATTAATGCAGATTCTAATGTTAAAGTAACCTATGAGAGAATATGCTATTTACCCTCTCTTGATCTCTTCCAACTTCCCTCATATCTTTCCTTTTCACTTTTCACTTTTTTATTGAATTATAACAGATGCTATTAAGGAACTGTATCAATGACTTTTTTTAACTAGTGTGAAATGCTCCTTTACACTATGTGAATATATGTTGCTGTGATTGGTTTAATAAAGAAGCTGACTACTCAATAAGTTGGCAGGATAAGGTTATGGGGAGAGTCAAACTGAGAATGCTGGGAAGAAGAAGGGTGGAGTCTAGAGTCATGAATAGATACAATGAGAAACAAGATGGGTGTGCCATGTTGATATATATATATATATATATGAAGACATATATAATAAGAAATATGGCTTAATTAAAATGTAAGAATTAGATAGTAACAAGCCTGAGCTATTGAATAAGCATTTGTAATTATTATTAAGCTTCTCTCTGATTACTTGGGAACATTTTGGGGGGCAGAAACTTTAGCCTACAAACTAAATCAGAAAAATTAGTTAAACTGATCTATTGGGAACACATGCTAATATTAAGATATATAGGAAGCAATTATAAAAATATCTCATATATCTCATTATTTTTTAATTTTTTAACTTTCTGTAACCTGTCAACTGTTATTTTAGTTAAAATATATCATAATAAATAAAAAATTATAGGCATTTTAATTTGCTCTCTGTAAATCTTTCATATGTTCAATATTTACATGTTATATTTAGGTTTTCATTCATGGGATATTTAAACAAGATACAAACAATTTTTTTCCTTTTTTTAAGAGGAGAGCAAAGAGATTTATTGAACTTAAAAGGGCACATTTTATTTTATTTTATTTTTTATTAAAAATTTCCACCTCCTCCACTCCTCCCATTTCCCTCCCATCCC
>LOEQ01000927.1:159213-173465 GCA_001685075.1 Bramus lutescens | reverse complement strand
AGCTTCTTCATTGAGCAGCTGAGGAGAGGGCACCTCAACTGGCCCCATCTTATAACCACACTGATGAATATCTTGCATATCACCATAGAATCTCCAGCTGGCGATGGATGGAGCTAGAGACAGAGACCCACATTGGAGCACAGAACCGAGCTCCCAAGGTCCAAATGAGGAGCGGAAGGAAGGAGATTATATATAATTTATCCATAATTTTTCTTTTTCAAAATTCAAAAATTTCTTTTTCAAATTTCTCTCATGCATCCTTTGCCATCTTTCAAGGTCTCTTTTTCTTTAATTGCCGTGAGTGTGTGTGTGTGTGTGTGTGTGTGTGTGTGTGTGTTCCATAATATATGAGTACAACATTCTTGGTCTGTATAATGTTTCTTACTTACATGAATAAATGTTTCAGGCTGACCATTTGGAATGATAGAAGCAATTGGCATTCTTTGTGATACACATATCATGAAGGTAACTGAAGCCTTTCTTGTTGGACTAAAGATCTACTCAACAGTAAACTCTAGGGAAACTGGTGCCTTTTACTGGAAGGCTAGCCATCTACCCATTTTAGGGAAATTATGGATCTTGCAAAAAATCTAAAATATTCACTTTTTAAAAATAGGTTGTCTCTAACTAAATTTTAAAAATCCGTTTTTTTAAAGAAGGGGTTTCATTTAAATAAGTAGGGGTATCTTTTAGAGCCATGCCAAAGGTTAAGGTAGTATCTAGTAGGCAATAATAAAAATGTAAGATTCGTAGTCCAACAGCGCAATGATTAAATATTGATGAAAAACTTGGATATCCTTCTAAATTATGTTATTTTTTCAGAGTTTAATATAAAAGTTCATTCTCTGTGATTTATTGCTCTGGCCTTGTGAAACTCGTAAAGAGAAAAATATATAAGTTCATTTGGACTACCGTTTTATGGAATGTGACAAGAAATAGATGGATGTCGTTTTACTAAGTTTACAGTATACTATGTTACAAAGAATTTGTAAAATTATAACTGATATGTGACCTTCATTATTAGACTCTGATCTTTACAGTGAAATGTCAGTTCATACTGCTTTATATTTGTACTATATGAATTTATTTATTATAAATGTCAATATATGTAGTTTCTATGACTATTTTTGTTTTTTATTAATATTTGTTTAAAGTAAGAAGGCATAGTAAAATTTAGTAAAATGAAAATTTATAAATACTAATGGTTTAAATGCTCCATAATCTCATCTTTGCTATAGTTGAAGTCTGAAACACAGGTTTTTGATATACTATTAAGAATATATTTTTTGCTCATCTATACACCAAATGTAGAAGTGAGAATTTACTAAGCCAATAGTATTTATATAATATATATGTTTTCTTTCATGATTATTAGCATTCATTGAATAAACTATTTTTCATGTTAGTATAGATATCATATTCAAGGTTAACTATTGCAAATTTACATTTTGATTTAACTTGAATCCTTAAAAAAATCGAGACAGACATTCATGTGTTTTATGTGTTCCAGTATTCTAAAATGTATCAAAAGCACAGGATGAAGACAGGAACAGCACTGGACAAAGAAATTGGGTGATGCACGATTCACCGAAAAAGGCCAACCTGTTCGGAATGGTGAGAAGCAGTTGAGAGTCATACATCATACATGAAGAATAAAGTGGATCAAACATTTGCTGGCTGTTTGGTGTGGGCTATATCTGCAGACTATATATCGGTTCAGGTCACTTCCTCTGAACAAGACAAGTGATAGTGATTTTTAAGGAGATACGTCATTAGAATATAATACACTTCTATTGAAATAATGATGCAGATTATGAACTATTTTCTATTCCTCAATTAGATGTAAGTATAGCAAATGTGGGTATAAAGGTTGAAAATATACATAATATTTTAGTATAAGAAAAAATTATTTTCTCAAATATATATAGGCTTACATGAATCATTGGTTATTAGGATGAGTATTCAACTTTAGTGCAAAAACACACTGTGCTATATAACATATTCAAATAACTGTTCCTCCCTTCTAAAGGTCCTATCTGGTACTCAGGTCACTAACATAATGTAAAATTGCTTCCCTTATTCTTTTTTTGTGTGTGTGTGTTTCATACTAGAATAGATTTTTCATTAAGAAAACTGTTTAAGAGGGTTGGGATGGTCAAAGTATTTTCTAAATTGAGAGAATATTTACTGAGTGTTATCAGACAGGAAAATCTGTGATAATAAAAATAGAAATGAATATGAAAGGGAGAGAAGAGCTCAGTTAACTCTTTCTAGATGTGATCCTTGGAAGCAGCCATGGAATGTCCATACCACGCTACATATTATCATGAACTTGGTAATAAAAACAAAAATACATAATATTTCATTAAACTGAACAAAAGTAATAAGTGGGAAAGGAAAAATAAATTATACCTATAATAGTGAAGGCTATTTAAGCTGTTTCACCACAATATAAAACCAGACTTCAAAATAAACAAAAATACCATATTCCTTTCACATCTCTAGTTAAATAGAGTTGCTGTATCTTGCAACAGATTACTACCAAATATGATACAATAACAGTCTGAATTAAGCAATATTTAAAATCAAGGCTCTGCTTGTTTAATGACTGGTGTTTGTGCTTCTCTTGGTTAATATACTGCAGTCATCTCCTTGTTCCTTAAAATTTTGTCAAGAGTAGAAAAATCTCTTTGCAATCCAGTTTACATACATTCCATTTATTGAGCTGCATCTTCATAACTTATCTCTCATAAGCTCCATCTCTACCCAGGATCTCAGGATCCCCATATTCACTTAGGAGCTGATATAAATAAGCAGCCTTTAATACTACTTTTTCTTAATTTTAGTTAATTATCTTCTTCCTTCAAAGTAAAAGATTATTTTAATAAAAGGAATAGCTATTTTGTTGATAAAATAGATATAAAGTTGAAGTTATAATTCTAAAGTGCAATAAATATTATAGTATTTTATGATGAAATGGTGTAATAGGAAATTTATGACAGGCAAATGTACCCTCTGCATCAAGTCCCCTTCAGAGTTTAGGGGTAGCTATGAAAGAATGGTAGAAAGATTTTAGGAGTCAGGGCAATGAATTACGACAACAAAATTTTATTATCTAGATAAAATTGAGAAATTACATGCATTAAGTCAAGTTGGTTGTAATAGAACACATAGTATCTCTCTAATTTCAACCCAGAAAACAATTCCAGCCTGAAGAAAAAAAAAAAAAGGACGAGAAATCATTCCCTGACTGAGATGCTATTGGCACTTAAAAACTGCTGGGGGAGAGAATCAGGTTGCCTTAAGGGTTTTACAAATTGTAAGCTGACCGCAGTCCAGGGATGTCTTGTACCCAAGAGTTTATGAACAACACACGTTGTGGCTTATATTTATTTCCTTTGTCGTCTTAGCTTTTTTGAGATTGCATTTATGACACCTTATCCATTATTTTTGCCTTTGCCTACCACTTACCATCCTATTCTTTCTCTCTTTTCAAAATCATGGCATTTAAAAAAACTGCTTGATTANAGCTGACCATTTCGTATCATTAACAAACTAGTTGTTCTTCCCTGATAAAGATGCTTTCTCTGGCTGTTAGCATCCATTAGCTTCTGTGGTTTCTTTGTCCTCTGCTGAGGCCAAGGCTTTTTTCTGCCCCCACCGTCCGTGTGGCTTGTTTTTTAGTATAATACTTATTTAAGTAATGTGTAGGCAGTCATATTGGTGATACTATGTGAGGTGAAACTGTTTTTTGGATGTATTATAAGGACAATAAATTAAAATAGAGATGATGACACAAAGTTGATTTGCCGAGTAGTAAGGGTGGATCTGAGAAAAATACGGTGAGGAATGTGAATATCTGTAAATATTTAAAGAATTTTTTTAAAGATAAATATTTATATGCCAAAAGATATCTGGGGCACATGAGAGTCACTACAAACAAAAATGCATGATTCTTATTCACAGCATACCCTGCAGAGTTTGATCTTTATATTCCATGTGATGAGCCTAATATTACTGAATATATCTTAAAATCTGTTTGCATTTAAACAATTGCATATACTTTGATTATTATAGTTTTTTAAAAAAAATACTACAAATGCTTTTGTTAGTCATCTGATCTTTTCTTATAAAATTAGGATTCCCTCAACCAGATAATTACATTTTCTTAAACAAAGATAGAAGTTATGAACAAGAGACTTTTGACCAAATTTTCCAAAGCTTATAAAGCCAGTGCCTAGAGAACTTATTATGGAACTATAATTAATTCATGCTTGTATATGTTGGAACGTGGTTTTCAGCAATAAATTGAAGCCAAAGAAGTGTTTAGAGTCTGAACTACTTAGTTTTATTATGCGTATGGGCGAGATAGTATGTGAAAGTTAGGAATGTTGTGATTTCGGGAAGGTGTGCACACTTTCAATATCCACAGATTTTATGTCTTCATAATGCTTTTAAAGTTAAGTTTCAGATTTTGGATTTCTCATGTGTAGAACTGAGAAGTTTTAGAGCCATGTAATTCCTACTTATTTTTATGGTTTTATAAAAAAGCATGTTTTCTGCTGGTTATCAAATAAAGTGTCTATGACTTTTATCAACAAGCGTATTGGAATTTATTGGGTAATACTTAATGATATAGTACACTTAATGAGTGGAGAGATGATTGTGAGTATGTTTTTTTTTATTTGCATCATGTCTATTTCTTTGGAATGGCAGATTTGCAAAATGTTTTCCTCAGCAAATGCCATTTGACACTGTTGCTGATAATTTAGATCCCATATGCACATTTATTGGGGAATTTCGTAAAATGTTAGAAGACTTTTTGTTGAAACTGGTTCCTCTATGTTGGACATGACAAGTAGAGTCTCAAAGCTGTATGACTTTTGTCAAAAAGGGCATATACACAATATCTTGCCTATTAACATTCATTGATGGCAGGACATGGGAAGGCTCACACAACTTGCTGGTCAGGAGGGCGCTACAAGAGCCCCAGGAGACCATGACTTCCCTGAATCCTGTGAGAGATACATGTAGGATAATTGTGGTGGGATGATTTAGCTTCTCAGAAACAGGACTAATTTTTCAGTGTTTAAAAGTATATTTCACATGAGGTCTTATGCCCCAACATAGATTTCAAGGAAACAAGCTATTATCATTAAGGAAAATCACTATGTAGATTTGGAATAATGATTCATTCTTACTTTGCTGCTTATTTGCATTCTTAGATGTTTACATCTCAGGCAAAGTGTGCCTTGAAAAACTTAGAAACCATTGAAAATAAACTCAGAACTATCTTCAAGTATCAATGAACAGAAGGGTATGTAGAAGTAGGTGCATTTCATTGATCCATTTAATTGTGCAGTCGTCCTTGAGTTCAGCTGTTGCTGTAAAGCCATCCTGATGTTTTAGGAGCACTTCAATATGAAGGCACATGCAAACAAATTATATAACACTCAGAAATAGATGTTTCAGATATAAATAAGTTAATAATTTTGAGATGGACTTAAAATACTAATGTGATCATATCATCTAAATGTTTTCACTGGGGTTGTTATAACAGGGAGAAATGTTAGACCGAGAAAGAACATTTCTGAACAGAGAACTTAGTGGGAAACCAGATACTGTCATAGCTGGATATAATACTGAGCAGTAGAATTTATACCATAGGTAAATAAGTCCAAGCAGGAAATGTAGAAAGATGAACACCCAGATTCTCCTACTGTCTCCAGGAAGATTAGGCAGTCATTGGAGGTAAGGAGAATAACACAGTGTAAGACAGATCAAACGTTCAGCTCTAAGGAATGTTATGAAATGGATTGGTTTGACCACTACATTTCTGATTTCTCTCATTAGCACACACACAAATCTAACTACAAATTTAAATATAAATACTAAAATAGAAAAGATAATAACATTTAAAGCCTTTATTTTATAACAATTTAACATGGCACACTACATGCTGTTTGCAAAATTAGTTTCTTAAGTGCAAAAGAGAAACAGAATTCTGTACATGTCATCACACAGTTTACCACTGAATCCTTTTCACATTCCCTTAGCATTTCATTTTCAAAGAGAGTGTTCTGTTTTTTTCTGAGTTCTCATAGTGGTCTAACTTTAATTATTTTATATTTGTAGATGTGATAGGTACTTTCAGTAGATATAAAATATACCTAATCCAAAACCATATTCAGCCCCAGCCATTAAAATAAGCAATGTGTACTAAAAGTCATTTTAATTTTCCATTATCTGCTCCTTGTTGTGTCTTTCCCCATATTCTCTATTGTTCTTTTCGTATCCACAAAATATATACTGTATACTCAAGGGATGCTAATCTTTATCTGCCTAAAGAAGATGCTTCTAATAGTGGAAAGTCTCAATAGACCTTGAAGATCAAGTGAACATTCAGTCAAGCAATGGTCCTCTGAATTGAATCTCCCAGTATTGCATGTCCAAGAGAACTCCCACAACCTACAAAATGAAACTTCACAGGACCCCCTTGCTGTGGTTTTCAGTTGAGTCTTTTCTTATTCTTTGCACACACATGCTCATGTTCTTGGCAACATTTCAAAGTAAGTACACCCACTAAGTCTTAATCCCTGGCTTTGCTTTCAGAAGTAGTGAGTGAGAATAATATTAGCAGTTTTGAACACAGCAGTTAGTCAAATGCGGCTTAGAAGATTTGCATCTGAAAAACAAGTGATTAATGAGGAAGACTTAAAATACATTTGAAGAATGGCATTGATTATGTTCTAATTATCCTGCATGGTGGTGCTTATTTCTTCCTGCATTTATATGTATTTAAAGTTAACTGAAGGATTCATTAGTATGCAGTGAAACTTTTTAGAATCATCACACAATAGAAGAAATTGGAGAAATGTACTCATGAAGTGATTGGTCAGACTTAAGGGATAATTTTCTATATAAACATGACAATAACATCATTTGATGTTCTTTACAAAAGACAAATGCATGTTTCACTGAAGCACAACATTTGCTTGAAAGTCAGCTTTAGTTAAACTTCCCTTTGACCTAGAGAAAAAAATAAATGACATGCAATATTAAAAAAAAATGAGTTCAAACCACAGATTCAATGTATACATCTCATAATTCAAATTACCAATACTAAATGGGCACTCTTATGCTAAGACTAAATGAATGACAAACACCTTTGCCACCTCTCCTTTTGAGATATAAAACCAGTCTTCTATTTTCTATATTTATGAGTTCATCATCTTTAGAGTTTTCATGAGAGTGAGGCAACACCATAACCGAAGTTTTCTGTTATGGATCATTTTACTTATAAGTTCCTCCAGGTTTATCCATATTGAAAATAAAGCCCTATCTGCTAAATGAAGGTATAAAAGGTAACTTGTGTTCAGCTTTGTTCTCTCCGATCCTGAAAAGAATAATTCTTTAGATCATGTTAATTGGTATAACAAAATTACAACAACAGATGGCAAGTAAACATCAGAATTAACTAAGCCCAGAAGCTAAAAAGCCAAAGACTGAGCACTCCATAGGTCTTATATCTGCTTACTGCTCAATACCTAATCTATGGACATTTTCCCAAATGTTTATCTTATGGCAAGAAGTTCAAGGGACTCACTGAGATATCTCCTGTAAAAAACAGAAATCGTGTTCATTTGTATTCAGTAAATTTTCCAATGCCATCACCTTGATGTTTAGAATTTAAATTATGAATTGAAGTGTCACAGAGGCATTCAGAATACAATAATTACTTGTGTTATTTTTGATGTTCCCAGTGGAAAAGAAACCACTTAGTTATACATCTTATGCTCTGTTGTCATTGATTCCTTGTTTTTTCTACTCTGTTGATATTCAAAATACTGCCTTTCTTGTATCCTTTCTTGTCTTAACACCTATTCTTGATGTTTACAGTGTTGAAAATCTGCTTTTGAAATATGCAATTATTCACAAATATAACCTTAAAATTATATATTTTAGTTTAAATTTTAATATTCATTTTGTTCCTTTGCTCATGCTTTAGTACACCTCAGTAAATTTCAATATGGAATATTTTACAATGTTTTATTGCTGAATACATAGAGTTTATTATGAGTTAAACATTTGTGTAAATGTAGAAAATATAGTAGGAATTATACTGATGATTCATGCTATTTTCTAGAATTATTCTGAATAACATTTCACAGAAACCCTGATATGTATGCTCAACTTTCCTTATCCAAAACCAAACTTTTTGCATCAAAGTAAACCATAGTCTATATTAGGCCCACAATACAGTTATTTATTTACTGAAAATGGATATGTTGTGAACTGAACCCATTGATGGGAATGTGAGGCAGGCACTCTGCTACCTAGAAAAAGTCAGCCTCTGAATTTCTGTGTTTTGTGTTTTGCTTTTGATGATGCATAGAATTGAACTCTGGACAAGTATACTAGGAAAAGCTTATATTTATAATATATTCTTTTTTTTTTTACTTTTTTTTAAAGATGGGCATGACCAAGCTGTACTCAATCTCACTCTGCCCAGAAGTCAGAAATTCATCTACTTAAAATCCTGCTGTCTCATGCTATCAAGGATTGCAGGCAGGTCCCACTAAACTCTACTAAACTCTACTTCTTTTCTTAAATGTCAAGAATATTTTCCTGAAATTCAATAATATCTACTGCTTTGTGTCCTGTGTATCACCAGGAAAGAAAATTACTTTTACACCCTTTCTTTTCTTTTGTTAGTTATTTCTTGGGATTTGGTGAGGATTTCGTTATCACTGCCTGGGGAGTTTGCCTCCAGGAGCACATGACAAGAAAGCTTGAAAGGAATCCACAGCTTCAAAGTGTATTAGACTTTTCTTTCTGAGGGGGTTAGGGAGAAGATACACTCTATCTAATGGTTTCCTTCATTCTTCAAGGTTCTCCTGCATTCTTTCCATGCTCTTTCAACCACATACTTTTTTCTACAGATTAGAAAGCTTTTCAGGCAATATAGGAATTGCAATGTGATTACATTCTGTTTTACAAGTGAATGATCACAATGACTATAAAACAAACAATAAGGCACAGCATATTTTCTGTGTTCCTTACATTATTAAATATTTTACATATTACAGCTGAAAGACAAATTATTCCAAGAACCTACTTACATTCATGTCCAAACAACTTGTTTTAGATTAACCATATGGGAAAGATAGATGTTCTTCTCACTCAGGTTTTTTACTGGTAGGCTGCATTCTGTAGTTACAAAGAAAAGGCCAATTACATTATTACTTATCTTGAGAGGTAATATTATAAGAAATCTTAAAGGAATCACAAACCTAAATGTTAAAATAGGAAAAAAATCTCTATTCTCATTCTTTTGTCATTAATAATTTTTTTTTAATTTTTTTTCTGGACAGGCTTTCTCTGTAGCTTTGGAGCCTGTCCGGGAACTAGCTTTTGAAGACCAGTCTAATCTGAACTGCCAGTTATCAACTGTCTCTGGCTCTCGAGTGTTGGGATCACACAGCTAAAAGTTCTTCTTTTCTTAATTAGAAATTGAAGGCAAAAATGTGTACAAGCAATTAATCATCACCTTTGGTCATCAACCAATCTTAGCAAGAACAGTGCATTGCCTGGTAATAATTGGGCTACTTTGTTCTTGTTCCCTGGCCTGAAAGAGTTCCTCACTCAACTATGAGCCTTTCTAAGACTTTAGATTGTGTTCTTGGGTTTTTCAACAAAGCGTTTTGACAAAAATCATCTTAGTCTAAATTCGAGTCATTTTGAAGCTTTGTTTCAGCTGTCATGCACTCTGACAACTGGGAACACATCTCTCATCAATGTTAAAAGAATTGAAGTTAGTGGGGCTACGTGAACTCATTGTTCCTCTTTTCTTTTTTTTCTAATAGTTAAGTAGTAAACATGTTTATTTATTTTTGAAGTTCAGTCCCACCCTGTAACCTAGGTTGTCCTGAATCTCACTATGACTCCTGTAAACCATAAGTTTCTCTCCTTCCCAGCCCTGCAGCTGTTCAGTCCTAAAGAAACACACAAAGGCTATCTTAATTATAAACTGTTTGGCTTATTAGGTCAGACTTATTATTACTTAGCTCCTTTAGCTTACATTAACCCTTAACATTTTTCTATGTTTGGTCAGCTGGCCTAGTAACTTTTCTTAGTATGGCATTCTCATATTGCTTCCTCCGTGTCTGACTGATGACTGATTCTGCCTTTTCCCTTCCCAGAATTCTCCTAGTATGGTTGCCCCTGCTATACTTTCTGCCTGGCTAATGGTCAATGATATTAAACCAATATGAATGACAAATTTTTACAGTGTACAAGAATATTATCCCTCAGCAGTCTCCCAAGGCAATGTTCTAGCCTCAGTTTCTATTACAGACATAAACCATCACACCCAGCTGAGTGAAGAGATTTAAATTATGAATACCAGAAGTAGGAATATAAAAAAATTCAGAAGTATCAGTGTAGAAACAAATATTACAAGCAAAATCTCTGTGTGTGGAGGATACAAACTTAAAGCAAACTTCCCAGTATTCTGGCCCTTATGACCTTTCTTTCTGTTCAGCCATGATCTTCCCTGAACTTTATGAATATGTCTTGTGTTATAGATAAAAAAAAATTCAGTGCTGTGTACACAGAGTCAGTTGTTTTATACATTGGGGGCATCTGTGATTTTTTTTATTTATACTGTCTGCTACAAAAAGAAATCTTTTTGATTGGAAGTGGATCCTACAATTATTTGTGGGTTGTAAAGTAATTATTTAGAATACAGTTAGTCAGGGATTGTGATGCCTCCAGAAGTTCTTTTAATGTACATAATTGTTTGGGCTATCCTAGGCTTTTTGCTTTTCCATATGAAGTTGAGTAGCATTCTTTTTAGATCTCTGAAGACTTTTGCTGGGATTTTGATGGACATTGCATTGATTCTGTACATTGCTTTTGGTAAGAATGCCATTTTTACTATGTTAATTCTGCCTACCCAAGAGCCTGGGAGATCTTTCCACTTTCTGGTGTCTTATTCAATTTCTTTCTTCAACGATTTAAAGTTCTTGTCATACAAGTCTTCCACTTGTTTGGTTAGAGTTGCTCCAAGATATTTTATGTTATTTGTGGCTATTGTGAAGGGTGTTGTTTCTCTCATTTCTTTCCCAGCACTTTCATCATCTATGTATATGAGGGCTACTGATTTTTTGAGTTAATCTTGTATCCTGCTACATTATTGAAAGTGTTTATGCGTTGTAGAAGTTCCTTGGTAGAATTTTGGGAATTGCTTATGTAAACTATCATATCATCAGCAAACAGTGAGAGTTTGACTTATTTTCTGATTTGTATCCACTTGATCTTCTTTTTGGTGTCTTATTTATTGCTCTAGCTAGGACCTCAAGAACTATATTGAATATATATGGAGAGAGTGGACAACCTTGTCTTGTTCCTGATTTCATTAGGATCGATGTCAGTTTCTCTCCATTTAGTTTGATGTTGGCTGTTGGCTTGCTGTATATTGCATTAATTATATTTAGGTATGTTCTTTATCCCTGCACTCTCTTATTTATCATGAAGGGATACTGTATTTTGTTAAAAACGTTTTCAGCATCTAATGAGATGATCATGTGGTTTTTATTTTTCAGCTTGTTTATATGGTGGATTACATTGAAAGATTTTCGTATGTTGAACCATCCCTGATTCTCTGGGATGAAGCTGACTTGATCATNAGATGATCATGTGGTTTTTATTTTTCAGCTTGTTTATATGGTGGATTACATTGAAAGATTTTCGTATGTTGAACCATCCCTGATTCTCTGGGATGAAGCTGACTTGATCATATTAGATAATGTTCTGATGTGTTCTTGGATTCGATTTGCCAGCATTTTATTTAGTATTTTTGCATCAATGTTCAGGAGTGAGATTAGTCTGTAATTCTCTTTCTTATAATGTCTTCCTGTGATTTGGGTATCAGGGTAATTGTAGCCTCAAAAAAAAGAGGTTGGCAAGGTTTCTTCTGTTTCTATTGTGTGGAATAATTTGAAGAGTATTAGTATTAATTCTTCTTGAAAGTCTTTTAGAATTCTGAGCTGAAACCACCTGGTCCTGGGCTTTTTTTGGTTGAAAGAATTTTAATGACTGTAGCTGTTTCTTCAGCCATTATAGGCCTGTTTAATTTGTTTATCTGGTCTTGATTTAATTCTGGTAAGTGATATTTATGCAGAAAGTTGTCCATTTCCTTTAAGTTTTCCAATTTTGTGGGGTACAGATTTTTGAAATATGACCTGATGATTCTCTGTAGTTCCTCCATGTCTGTTGTTACATCCCCCTTTTCATATCTGATTTTGTTAACTTGGATATTCTCTCTCTGCCTTTTGGTTAGTTTGATTATCTATTTCGTTGATTTTCTCAATGAATCAACTCTTTGTCTCATTGATTCTTTGTATTGTTTTCTTTGTTTCTAGTTTGTTGATTTCAGCTCTCAATGTGATTATGTCCTGCCATCTAGCTCAGTTAAAAATTGTGTTAGTATAGGAAAGTGGCAATGGTAGACTCTCCTCTAAGTCCATGACTTCAGCAATTATGGCATGGTGGATAGGTTTATAGTCCAAGACATTAATTCTCTCCACTAAATAGATCAGATCTGATTACCAACTAGGTAACAGTTTGTTACCACCCAGATATGTGTCAATATTAAAATTTTGGAGATATCTTTTCATACTGGTGATCATTTTGTTCTGTGGATGCCAAAGCTAAGATTATCTGTTGTTATTCTCCATTATCAGCTCGCATACAACCTCAAAGCATGAGAGAGCTAATCCTCACAAGGAAGACTTCAGCTAAGTTCCTGCTCAATATATGCAGGCAGTGTTTGTGTCTGCTGCAATAGGGCCTTGATTTCAAACTCTTGGAAGCAAACTAGGACAATGGTGATAGCTATGTATTTTGGAGTTCTCATAGTCTCTCCTGATCTAACAGTAGAAAGTTTGTCATGCTTGATACTGGCAGGTGTGTTCTGTTGGCTCTAGCTTTAGGGACAAGCATGAGCCCTAAATTATATATATAATGATTTTAGGTAATCATAAATGGATATTATTCTCTATAACTTTCACACATACTTACTGCTGTTTATCCCTGCTTATTTCTCTCTCTGATTTGCTCTCTTTCCCCTCCAAAGTAATAGAAACTTCCAGTATTTCCCATTTTCCCATTGACAGCACTGATTACATGCTTTTGTCTCTCTTATGCTCCTTTTAGTAACAGAAACTAACAGCCAATTATTAAGGAAAACCCAGGGAATCTTGGAGATGAGTGGAAGGAATGATTTTAAAAATCACAGAGGTCAGGAACACTACAAGAAAATAGAGTCACCCAACCTGTTCTCATAAAGACTCAGAACAATAACTGACAATCAAGGAACATGCATTTCTGCATAAGTCATTGTACATACATGCGACAGTTATATAGCTTAGTATGGTTTGGGGCCTATTAATATTGGGAACAAGGGATGTCTCTGACTTTTCCTTTCTTTTGGAATCCTACTACTAATACTGTGATGCTGGGATATCTTGCCAAGTCTTTTTTTCTTTGTTTTAATTTTCTGTTTATACTGAGCTCTGCATTTTTCTCCACTCCCATCCGTCCATCCTTCCCCTTTTCCCTTCTTCCTTCTCCTGTGACCTCCCACAGTTCAAATTTATTCAAGAGAGCATGTCTTTTTTACTCTCTTGTGTCAATCCATGTATGTCTCTCTTATGTCCTCTTTGTTGTCTAGTTTCTCTGAGGTTGTAGCCTGTAGACTTATTTTTCTTTGCTTATGTCCAAAAGTCTCCTATGAGAGAATACATATTATACTTGTCTTTCTGGGTCTGGGTTATATTACTCAATATGTTTTTGTTATATCTATCTCTTTGGCTGCAAATTTTAAGATGCCATTTTTTTATTTTATATTAAAAATTTTCACCTCCTCCCCTCCTCCCATTTCCATCCCCCTCCCCCAATCCCCTCCCACTCTTTCTCTAGTCCAAAGAGCAGTCAGGGTCTCTTGCCAACCCAAAAATGGCTCCCTTAATTAAGATATCTACTTCCCTGCTCCCATATCCGACCTTCCTCCATCTCAACCATCCCATTTCCCTAAGATCTTCCCATCCTCCCCTTCTCACTTCTCTCTCCCCATCTCCCCTTATCCCGATCGCATCCCCACCCCCAAGCTCCCATTTTTTTCCTGGCAATCTTGGCTTCTTCCAATATCCAGGAGGATAACTATATGTTTTTCTTTGGGTTCACCTTCT
>LOEQ01000927.1:129642-149761 GCA_001685075.1 Bramus lutescens | reverse complement strand
TGAGAAGCCAAGGACAATGGCTCTGGGTTTTGATTCTACTGCATGTAGTGGCCTTGGGGGAGCCTAGTGTGTGTGGATGCTCACCTTCTTAGACCTGGATGGAGGGGGGAGAATCTTGGACTTCCCACAGGGCAGGAAACCCTGACTGCTCTTATGACTGGAGAGGGAGGGGGATAGGGAGTGGGAGGATGGGGAGGGAAATGGGAGGAGGGGAAAGGTAGTAACTTTAAATAAATAAATAAATAACGAAAAAGAAAATATATTCAAAGAACTCATAGTTCTCCAATAATGATTTTTCATCTTCTAATGCTGCAACCTTTTAATGCAATTCCTCATGTTTTTATTAGCACCAATCATATGTATTTTTGGTTTATTTGTCTTAACTCTAATTTTGTTACTCTTATTTAACATAATGTAAATTTATTTGGAGAAAGAGCTTTGCCAAAGTGATTGCTACCTACAAAGAACCACAATATTTTATCATGATTTGAAAAATTATTTAACTTACTATTCGAAGGAATCCTTGCATAATTTAAATGAAATAATAAATTAGTAATAAATGTTTTAAACTTTTCTTAGTGTATATTTTTTCTCTAACTTTACTATGGTGTTTCACAATAATTTCATTTATATATAAATTATTTGCTCACACTCAAACATAAATTGGCACCACTTGCTAAAATCATGTTTGCCAAAATGGATGACAGGAATGTTTAAGCAAAGCTTGTTGGAATATGATCTCCTTAAGATGATTTTCAAATTTTTGTCTGAATTTTTCATGTTATAATATTTGTGGCTTAATCTGAGTTTGACACATTTTTATTTTTCTAAGAAAGCAATATTGAAGAAAAGTGATTTGGAGTGCTCAAGAAAATATGCTTTTTATCAAAATTACATTTAATGATAATTCAATTCAGTCCAAACAGCCACATGTCTCATAAAAGCAAACATTAAATTGCTGATTTATGTCTTTATAATATGTCTAGATTATGTTTTCCAGGTTGATCTTGTCATCATAAAGAGCATTTAGAGAAGCTGATAAGTAGCATCTCTGGTCATTACTCAATAGGCAAGTATTTATTTGTCTATTTAATGATACATGACACAGTGCTTCCTGCAGCTTAATGAAGTCTATTTTGGAAATTCACAGTACTTTTATTAATTCCTCCTCAGTCTTGTGTCAATATCTATTTGATAATGTGCATTAGTCATCAAATGTATAAATTGCATAAGCATGCTTTTCATTTCTTAGGACAAGCTTAAAGTGTCTTCTAAAGTGTATCAGATTTCAGTGATTAAAGCAGAAATGAAAAACACTGAGTGCTTTATTGGGAAAAAGACATACTGAGAATCTGTTTTTCATTTTGACAGCTACCTGTCAGGTCTAGTCTCCAATTTTTATTGGTTTATTTTTCGCAGGATAGGTAATTTTTTGAGTTCTTATATATTCCAGATAAGAACAATAATATATCAGGCACATAAATGGTATTTATCAATGCTGTAGGCTGGTCTTTTTTTTTTGTCTTGAATGATGGTGCTCTTTACTGTAGAGAAACTTTTATCTTTATGAGGTTCTTTTTATAACTGTTGGTGTGAATTCTGGTGTTGTTGAGTGTATGTTAAGAATGTCCTTTTCTGTGCTAACAAATTCAAGTATACCCCTTATTTTCTATTTTACCAAAACTGGATTATTATGCCTTATGTTAGGGTTTTAATTCTATTGGAATTGACTTTTGCATGAGATGAGAAATTGGGGTCTATTTTCTCCTTTTTTGTACATATTCAGTTTTACCAGTACTATTATTTAAAGATGCTTCTTTTGTCCTTATGTCCAATGTGTCTTTGGGTTACTATTTGTTTGTTTTGACTAAAATGTGCCTGCAAAAATGCTGGCTAATAGGCTGGTCCTTGATTCTGATCCATTAGTTTTTGACTACATTTTATGCCAAAATTGTACTATATTATATTATCAAAATTTTCTATTACAATGGGGTAATGATAAACATAACAGTTCTGTTGTTAATACTGTTTAGGATTACCATCAATAAATAGTAAAATGAAACAAAACTGATATAAAACTGTCTTTGTATTAATGCAATGGCAATATTAAATTTGTGAAGATACCCATCTCTCCAGAAGCAAATTACAAATTCAAGACAATAACCATCAAATTTTAAATACATTCTATATCACACTTGGGAAATAAAAATCCTTAAATTTCATGCAGAAAAACTTTCCTACATAATGATGTGTATCAGAAAGTATTAAATATATCAAAAACATTCATTCTTAAGTTGATATAAATATTTTTTGTGGTAGGTATGTCTGAAACTATCCATGTTTCCATAAGTAAATCAAAGCACAAATAAATTGAAGTATANATATATACATTTGCAGAAAAAATATATATTTGCAGAAAAAAATATATATTTGCAGAAATTATTTTTTCCTAGAAGGAAATCATATCATTTATAATAAAGTATATTAAATTATATGCTAGGCAAAGGAAATTGTTGATAGGTGAGTCTATTTCTTTGATGGTTGTAAAGGTACCAAAGGATTTTTTATATGTTCTAACTCAGGAAAATATTGTCTATTAAAAATGTATTTTATGTATATGCCAATAATGCAGTTAATATAGAAAAACAAGCAGATATTTCTCATATGTGCAAATATTAAATTGCCCTTCCAAGTTGCTAAATTGAATTATACATGTGAATGGAATTTTGAACATTATTTTAATTATAATATACTATTATGATTTTACTTTAATTTTGTTATTCACTTTTACAATTATGATCTAAGGCCTTTTCCCCCATCCCTTTTTTCTCTCTAAACCAACACGTGTCCTTTCACACTTTCCTCCAAATTCAAGGCCTCTTTTCTCATCACTTGTTGCTATGAGAATAGTTTCATTTGTGTATGTATAGATTTATATTTCTAACTATAACCTGTCGAGTCCGCATTTCACATGCAGATTGTTTCCCAGCTCTTTTTCTCTAGACAGTCCATTGGCATTCCATTCCCTGGTAAGGGCCACCTCTGCTACGCCCCTTACTTATTGCCTGTATTTTCCTATGTAGGTTTGAGACTCATGGGCTATTCTACTCTCTCTTTGGCTTGTTAAATGTTGCCATTCTTGTTCTGCTCACATTTGGCAGCCATATTAGAGCAACTTTATTGTTTGTTATAGTTCTGGTGTTATTAGACAAAAAAAAAAAATACCTCACACAGAATCGTCCCTGAGCCCCTGGCTTTTCCTCCACAATGTTCGTTGATCCTTAGGTGTGGATGTCTTTGTAGCAACATTCCCCCCCTTTTTTTACTTTTAAATTTGTTCCTCAGATTGTCTATACACGAGAAAAATATACTTAGTATTTCCCCCAAATGTAAGGAACAATCAAGTTTAGAGTATCAGTTACAAAAATGTTAAAATATTTCTATTGAAATATGGAATAATATAAGTTGACATAAATCCATTAGTATATCAATATTACAAAGTATCAATTCCTAATTTTATTTCTCTTAACATATGTAAGCACACAATTTATGCAAATATGCACTGTATGAAAATACAGTAGGCAATCAGGATGAGCTATAACCTAAAACTTTCCAATCACATAATTGATTTGAAAATAATTCAACATACCTGAGCAATTACCAATCACGCAAGGTATACCCCATTGCTGATAGCAGAAAGAGCAGATAGTGGGAAAGGCATGGTTGAGCATTTTCCCATTTTGTACTCTTCAAGTCTTCTTTTAAAAATATTGATTTACAAATAATCTCTGTGTTCTTTTCCTAATCTTATTCTATTAAAAATAGTTGATAATATCCTAGGGCAGCTATACATAGTTAAGGTTTTTGGAAAAGTTAAGGAAAGCAATATAGTATTATAAAGTTTATTTTCTTCATGTAAAGTTCATAAAGCATTTATCTTTGGTTTCAAAATGACCCAAAGGCACTGTAAAATTTGTAAATTGCCTTAGATGTTATCTACCTGTAGTTTCATAGTCCTGTTTGGAAATCATTACAACTATTTAAAAATAAAGCCCTTGATTGACACATATTCTGGACCATAATAGGCAGTGACTAAGCTCCTATAAGCTTATTTAACTTCGTTTCCTTTGATGCCTTTGCTCTGAACAGCTTGTAGTGCAGATCTTATATAAACAGCTTCAATAAAGTTTCTAGTTAACTTTTTAAGCTATAATATTTTCCTCTATTCCTTAGTTATCAGGTTCCCCAAGCAAGCAATGTATTTATGTATCCAGCTGCATTTCTTGGTTCTACATATTGACCAACAGTTAATTATATTTTATCCTAATTTCTATTACTAAAGCAATTTTGAAAATTTTTCAGAGTAGTGTGATGTGAACATACATTTGGGAAATATAAAGTGATAAGATATTGCATAAATTAAATATATTTTAGTGGAAAATGATGGATGTAAAGTTAAATTTATTTTAAATATGTACTAAGTATCTAAAATTCAGCCAGTCATCTTGGTTCTTATGTCCTTGGAAATTTTGTTAAAAAGAGTCTCTGTATGTATGTATGTATGTATGTGTGTGTGAGTGTACATATCTTTATTTTACAAATTATGATAAAATTAGGTATTGATAAGCATTCTAGATTATTTGCAACATAGGCATTATAAAAACTCACATTTAATTCTTATAATTTCTTTTTATTGAAAATAGGTTATTTTTCTCAAATAATATATCCTGATGACAATATCCCTCTCCTTTTTTCTTCCTTGTTCCTCCACACTTCCCCCCATCCAAATCCACTCAGTTTTTTTTTTCAATTGAAAAAAAAAACATACTATTAAGGGATGATAACAAAATGAAACAGAGTATAATAAAATCTAGTAAGTATTCTGTTCTTGATTTTGTAGTCCTAACCCGTTTTATTTTTAAAAACTTGCATAATGAAAAGAGTACAAGATGAGGCATAATGAAAAGAGAGCCACTCACTCATTGTGAATCTTAGGATTCTAATAAAAACACTAAACTGGAAGCCATAATAAATGCTTAGGGACCTATAGGATAAAGTGAGAGAATAATTAAAAATAAAAAATAAGATATAAATTTTAAAAAAGAATCAAGCCCTGACATGACATTGTGATAAAAGGAACCTCCAGAGACACTACTGCGATTTTTTTCTGTTGACTTTCCACTGCTGGGCATGCAGCCTAACCTTAAGAGCAGGCTGTTTCCTGAAGGAGAGTTGGAGAAAATTAATTAATTTTCACAAGTTGTTATTAACTGGAGAGGAAGAGCAAATCTATTTATTACCAATATCCAACAGCCAGCCCCGAAAATTTGCACACAAGAAATATTATACAGACTGTTAAATTGTATTTTCATATTTAGGATTACATTTGTATATACGAACAAGTATGAAGAAACAACTAAAGAAACATTGGGCCATGAATTTGAAATCACAAGGACGTCTATATGGGAGGGTTTGTAATTTCGAAAGGGAATATGGAATTTTATATAATTATATTATAATTGCAAAGGCAAAATAAATAATAAAAACTACCCTGCAGACATGCCTACAGGTAACATGTATGGTGGCATTTTCTCATCTGGGGATGCTTTTACCAAATAATTATAGCTTATTTCAATTTGAGAAGCAGCTATTGTACTGCCATTTAAGGAGAAAGGCATTTTATTGTGGAATGGAGGAAACAAACTCTGAAGTTGAAGTTCAGAAAAACAGCATCAGAATTTAGTCTCCTATTCCTAATATTATCCAGTTTATCAAAGTCACACAAAGGTCAATCTGTGATGTGCATTTTTATTATATTGGAGATGCCTTTCCCAACACCTGTATTATTTACTCTATGACATAAATATGAAGGCACCTTTGCAAGAAGAGTAAAATTGACTCAATAAATAGCAATCAAATTTTAGGTTGCTAATTGTTTAATAATTGTGTTAGACCTATGAGAAAATGGATAGTGTTCAATATCTGAGATCCACTGGGTAAACAGAATAAATAAAGTGGAATTGATAAAAGTATTTCATGATCAGAGTGCCTTATGTATAGTCCCCACTGGACAATGGGAAATTTTATTTTCTGGGGGGGTAGAGTAGGCTCCTGGGGTTATGTGAGACCATACCATTTATTGAACTACTTTGAATCTACTTCCGCTGTCAATCAAACTTGACATTTCAAGTGACATACAAAAGTGAACAATTTTGTTTCCACTTTATTTTCCTTTTAAAAACTGACCCAGTTAGATGGTGGCTGCCACTGATGTCAATCTAAGATACTGCAGATTTCACAGTGCTGTGGGGTCATGGCATTTCATTTAGCGTTTTCTCTCTATGGTGTATACAATAGCTTTGAATGACATAGTAATAACCCTAAAAAATTAGAGAGCAAATTGCAAAAAAAAACCTATGTGTCAATAAAATTTTCAAATTGAGAAGTGTCACAGCTGAGATAATAGCTAAATGTCTACAGGTAAAAATTTTGAAATATGAGATTTAAAGCTAGTCTCTCTCACTTATTTGAAATCAATACAAAATGCTGGCATGTCTTTTGTTGTCAGTGATTTTTGTCAATGTATTTTCCACTTCCTTAGCATTAAAAACATACTTCTTTTCTTGGTTTTTACTGTGTTTTAAAGACTATAGACATGTACATGACTGCAACTCAGGAACTAATGGTGATGGTTAATGATATATTTATTTAGATTCTTGAGAATCACAGCTTTATTTCACCCTCAATGTCAACTCCATTCTCTATGTCCAGTTTTTAGAACACTAACCAGGAATTGTTCATCCTTACTCTCATGGGAGTAATGCATATCAAATTTGCAATTTTTGTGCACTTGATTCTGATATTTAGCTATTATTTCTTGGCTATGTTTGTTCATATGCTTTTCTGTATATACTGATATGTTAATGGAGGAGAGCAGATTCTCCATTTAGATGTCATTCTGGAACTTTTTGTCATTGTTGAATAAATGGAAGCTATTTGAAGCTAATCCACCATATCTGAAGTGGAGTTTTAGTGGTCTCATACTGAATTTGTCCTTATTTTCTCTTTTCCTATTACATTCTCATACAAGTTAGCAACACTACAATATACTGTTAATGTTTGCAGCATTTTTGGTTTATTATTTATTTATTTTATTGAAGGAATTTTTAGTTTATTTATTTATTATTGGCTTATATGTGTTTATTCCACAACTTCACCCATTGCCTGTGGAGACCAGAATAGGGCATTATGTCCCTGGAACTGGTATTATAGATAATGGTGAGGTTTTATTAGGGTATTTTGTATCAATCCCATGTTTAGTAAATAGCATCAAGTGCTTATTACAACTTCTATATCTCTCCAACCCCACTTTTTGTAGCCACACTTTTAATTTTGTATTTTGATAAACACTTACAAGGTTTGATATCTCTTCTATGCCTCTCTCCATATATTTATCCTTCCTATTATCATAGAAATTTAATTTAAGCTATGAAAACATCTATAGAACTACCAAACTCTTAAAACATTTGCTTCAAGCAACCCAATCCAATTCAAAATATCTGCCTTGGAAATGACTTAATCTTTTTTAATTTTCTGTGGAATAATACTTTTGAACACTCTAAAGATTTACCACTTGAACTGGTTTAATACAAAGTTGATTGATAGGTAGACAAGCTGGAAGTACAGGCAGGACAACCAAATGAATGATGCTGGGATAAAGAAGTCAAGTTTGAAGAGTATCTCACAAGACAGAATGATTTGGAAGCACAAAATGGGAAATAATTAAAAGCAACATGATAGAATGTAGATTAAAAGAAATGGACCAATATAAGTTGTAGGAGCTAGTTATTAATAAGCCTGAGCTATTGGTCAAGCACTTATAATTAAACTTAAACCTCTTGGCCCTGACTTCCTTGCTCATGTTCTCTCACCTTCTTCTCCTCATTTGGACCTTTGGAGCTAGCCTGGGACTGATGGAGCATGTGATCAAACTGGACTCTCTGAATGTGGCCAACAATGAGGGCTGACTGAGAAGCCCAGGACAATGGCACTGGGTTTTGATTCTACTGCATGGACTGGCTTTGTGGGAGCCTAGTCTGTTTGGATGTTCACCTTCCTAGACCTGATGGAGGGGGAGGACCATGGACTTCCCACAGGGCAAAGAACCCTGACTGCTCTTTGGACTGAAGAGGGAGGGAGAGGGAGAGCTGGGGGAGGTGGAGGGAAATGGGAGGAGGGGAGGAGGTGGAAATTTTTCAATAAAAACACTTTCTTTCTTTCTTTCTTTCTTTCTTTCTTTCTTTCTTTCTTTCTAAGGTCTACAACTAGTGCTGGAGAATGGGACATTGCCTATGGAAGAAGTCATAAGCACAATGGTTGTGTTGACATAATGGACAGGTTTAGAATATCATCTGTAATACATATTAAAGAGCAAAAGAGAGAACATTTTTGCTATTTGTCAATGTATTTAGTGGCTTAGTCAGTGTTCTATTGGTAAGAAAAGACACCATTATCACCACAACTCAAATAAAGAAAATCATTTATTGGAGCTTGAAAAAACAAAAAAAAATAAAATTAAGTCTCTTTCTGTTATTTGCGAAGTGCAGGTGGGAAAATTCTGTCAACGGTAATTGTCCCTGTTTATTAATTTGACTTCCATACCTCTTGATTTGATGTTCACTGTAAACTGAAGTTTAAATCTGCCTCATGGCTTGAAGGCTTTGCTAATTGTGTAACTATTTAACATTGAGAAGTATTAATTTATTCATGTTCCCTGAAATACTAAATTTGTATCTTTTAATTGTTTTTCACTTATATATTCAATTATATCAAGAACTTTATAATAGGATACTTTTTATGAAACAATTTTAATTTGAGTCAAATATAATCAAATAATAATGATACAACTCATTTCCAACCTAAGCCTGGCATATCTATATATTGCTTCTTTGTAATAAAATGTAGCTTATGTCTTAAAATGGTTTTATATTCCTACCTGTGTTTCAATTTGAGAGAATACTTATCTTTATACTTTTTGCTATAAATTTTCCCTAATTTAGGGTGGTTACTTCTTTATTGTTCTAATAATAAAGTATTGTCTACATATATACGCAGAAATACAAAACAACATTCCTTAATTTTGATCTCAACCCTGTGGAATGGGAAAAGGAAGAAGTATCCTCTTCATACCTGAAACACTCCAACTCAATAGAGGATAAACTTCCACTTATTGCTTGTTACTGACAGAACTTAGTAAAAACTACTGGATGACATCTTACTTTTAAATGTTGGCCTAAATCTGGTTAACCATATCTGACCCTATAGACCTGTAAGCCATAAAGAGACTAACATAAACCCTTACCATCTTTTATGATGTCATGTACACTACAGGGCTTCATGAAAGTCATTGGTGACAAACACATGAACATAATTTAGAAGTAAGTTTGGAAAGAAGACATACTACTGTGCACATATAAAAATATGTTATAGAAACATGAAACAAAACTGTAAGTAAGAGAAATAAACAAAAATGATAACAGGTCACCTTTTAATATTTGTGTTAATAAAGTGTTATCATTAATGCCGTATCAGTGAATATTATACAGATATTGAGGACTACACTTTAAAAGGGGATTAGTAGAAAGACATGGAACTGAGGCTTCCTGTAAAAGTCTTATAATAGTAACTTGCATCCTTTTGGTTGTGAATAATATAAGCATCCTGACTTGAGAACTGGAATGTCATAGAACAAGAGTAAACATTATCTTGTACTCTCTGTAGCCTTCTTTACGTGCTGCATAACGTTTTCACAATTACTAGATAAAAATCTAGAAATCATTGATAAAACCATGAGAGATTCAGGATCTATCCATATTAAATTTATGAATGTGATAACGTCTATTTCTAGGATTACTCTGATATTTCTGTGTCTTTTTAATTTGACCCCATCTGTCTTATAAAACTGATATGTAACTTTTAATTTCTCTTAGATGATAAAATCTCATGTAATTACTTCCTTGGTGAAATTTGTTTCAGAGTAGCTTGAGTGTATATTCCGGCCAAAGTCAACTTATTTTTGTCTGAATATGAACTATTTTTTATTTCCTTTTCCAGCTATATTTTATGTAAAGAAGAATTTTAAATCACATCTCTAAAGATGAATTATCAGGTAATAATAATAATATATATGTGTATATATATGTATATATATACATATATATATATATATTTAGGAATATATTATGACTATGGTACTTGCTCATAACAATACAGGCATATTTGTGAATACATGTGCCTGGAAAGAATATTTTAATATGTGCAATCCTAATAATAAAAACTGGCAAAGTGTTCAATATAAAATCAAAGAGGAACATACATAAATATTTTCAATGCTCTTTAAAAAATTAAAACAAATAAAAAGGTAGATTGCTAAATCACCCTGATCCCAGAGTCTGATGATACAATTTATATGAGATTCCAGGCACTCTGGAGAACTATAGAAGCCAACAATTTGATAAGTAACAGGTAAAAATCATAAATTATGAGATACCAATCCTCCCTACTGCTCATATTTTTTAAAAGTAGCCAAAGAAAGCCATATCATGTCAACTTGAATAGTTTGATGTTCTTCGTATTTTGTTCTCACTACAATGCAGACATGTGATCACACAGTGTGGAAAACTAATAACTTTGTGTCTCACCCCCTTCTCCACATGTACCATTTCCTCTTCCTCAGATTTCCGGCTATGCTGGTTATCTTCAGTCTATCATCTTACCTCAGACCTTCCACTTACTCTTATTCTGTATTCATTTGTTTCCTCCAAACATCTGCTATTTTATTTTAGAACTTATTTGTATACATTTTTAGTTATATACCCCTGTAAGACATAATTCCTTGCCAGAACTTCCTTTACTCATAAGAATTGTGAACCTCTTACATCTTATAATTCTTATTGCCTGTGCCTTCATTTTCTTCTCATGAATGCTAACATAAGAATTTAACACCTTTTTTAAAAGTCAACACTTGTCAGGGACCAGTCTCTACAAAGATACCTCTTGCCAGGGTAGGGTCATGGGATCAGACAGATAGTAAAATGTGGAGAGCTGCAGGGTGCCTCACCTTAAAGATGGCGCCGGTTTCCGCCTTCCGCTAGCCCGACAGCGAGTGCTCTCTGTGATAAACAAGTCCTTATTTGGCTAAGTCTGATCAGCAGGCTTGCTTTTGTGTATGTGGGCCTATTAGAGATTGCCACATGGCTTATTGGAATTGGTAGCAGGGGATGAGAGAGAAGATTGTTCAAGGTTCCTGAATAAATTGCATATAGAAGAGCTCTAGTGTTGTGTCTTTCTTGCTGGTCGAGGTGGACGTGACAGTAAAAAGAGTGAGGAATTGAATAAAATTAATAAAACAGAAGACATTGGATAGTATTGGGAGGGAGTTCCAGTGAATACTGAAATCTGCCTGAGTATAATTTCTCATACACTTTAATACCCCAATAAAAAAGGGGAAGAAGGCAACAACAGACTTCTTTAAGTTGATAGAAAGGACAGCTTGAACAGTTGATTGCTTCAAAACTTTGAGACATCACAGTTCCTGAAATTTATTAGTCTAATATACAGAAATGTGCCTGTAAATTTTGGTTTCCTTTAAGGTAAAACACTTATAATGATAAAAATAATATAGAGAATACATTTTGAATTTTATTTGGAATTGCCAATGCATATAAGTAGGTTTATTTCTCTCAACTGCAGTTTTAGAATTTGTAATAATTAGAAATCAGAAGAAAATTTTTTGTATACTTAGATGGTGAGGTTCAGTTGGACTGAGGTTTCTCTTCATAGCATTCTTTATTTGTTATTAAATCTGTTTCAGCAACTGAAGTAAGATTACAGAAATACTGGAATGCTTGTCTTTCCTTTGTCTAAGTAAGTGACCACAAAAAATACAGAAATAATATTTAGTTGTAGTTTACATAATATAAAAAGTAGCATCATTATTTTTAGATGAAATGAAAGCAAGGAATATTAAAATATGTTTTATTAATTTGGTTTGTTTATAATGTTATTTTTCTTAAGTGTGGTTATGAATATATTAATAATAATATTTTAGAAAGTAAAAATAATTAAATAGACTAATGTGATAAGAAGAATATGTGATATGGTTGATAAAATCTTTTGAATTTTCCAAACACAAATAATGTTGCCTTTATATCATACCTTATTCTCTGAGTTGGAGTGAGCACACAGAGAACCTCTGTCTGCAGATGTTCACTAGAAAGAAAACTTTATCAGATGCATGCATTTGGACACCCCCCCACACCTCCCCATTGTGCCAAGGGAGAGGTTGTAAAAAACATGAAGTGTCTGTGGAAACTCTCATACAAAAATTTAATAAGATGCCAAGGTCTTCCACTTTGTGGGCTTATCCAGAATTGCAAAGGTGAAATAGTCACACTCAGTGAGGACTGGAACTCGTTTACCAGGGAAATCTCCTCTGGACATCAATTTGTGATCTGCATCATCTGATTGTTCCCTTACATACTTAGAATACTGCGATAATTACACTGCTAATGGAAAAGGGGATTTCTGGTCATTGGTGTGGATCACAAGAGTCATAACAGGGTAAATTTGTGGGTTACCTCCATTCTTTATAAATTTGCATGGAGCCTTCTGGGGATCTACAAAACATTCCCACCCCTAAATACTAAAGAAACATTGCAGAAGATGGGGTGGAAAGATTGTAAGGGCCAGAGAATCAATGATTCTGTTGTGAGATTGTATCTACTAGTAATATCAGCTGTCATATGCTTAAAATCTAACAAACATGACTCTCTAAGTATGAACTAAACAAAAATGACAACAATGAACATGCCGAACTGGACAGAGAAAAGCTTACCAATTCTCAACACTATACAAAGCATTGTACGCAACAGAAGGAACCTAACAACCCGAAAGGTAGCTTTTCATAAAGAAGAGCAAGCCAGCTGGTGGTACTATGCAAACGATCAGCCCTGAAAACGTGTTCAGCTAACCTTACTGAGGCAGGGCAACAGCTTAAGCGCAAGCAAGCTCGTGCGAACTCAGAATGAGTAAGCAAAATTGGCCAAGACAACGTGTCCGCGAACCAAAAGCACAGTAACTGATGCTGCACGCTCCTCGCCAATCACAACACGTCAGCAGTGACTGCCAGTTTCAAGAGGATCCATTAGAAACAATACTGTGGCAGCTTAATTTTCCTAACCCTGTAAAAAACGCCAACCTGTTTGCAACAAAGAGCTTCTCTATTAGACTCTCCCTGAGTCTGCGCCATTGCCTCCTTGTCTTCTTACCTCCTGACCTCCTGCCTCCTCAAGAGGGAAGGCGCAGTAGGCAGCAGCAAGCCCACAAAACCAACTGGTTCCCGACATAGATGGACCTTTAACTTTTGCTCAGTTTTTCAGTCCTCCTTACCCTCTTCTGGGCATTTTTTTCTTGCTTGCTTGCTGCCATGCATGCCATCTCCATTCCGACTCTCTGTCCGTGTCTTGACTTTGCCCCCTTCAGCTGTTTTGGGCAAGTTGACTCCTATTTTTATTTTTTTAAGCCCTTGGTGAGTTGGGATTTCTTTCCTATCCCTACATTTTGTTTTCTTTACACTGTTTGTCTTCCTGGTTAGGAAGTCTCCATCATCACTAGCTTGGTCCTGGTACCTCCACAAAGGGCTGACTACCCAGGAGGTAGACCCAATAAAAGACCCTCTGATAGGTCCTTTTCGTTCAGATTCATTGTGTGAGCATACAGCCATGGTGTTACAAACCACGGAAGTACCTCACTATAAGAAGCACACTGAACATTATTTTCCCTTTCCCTTCCATCCTTGTCCTTATGTGACTGACTCCCTCGGCCCAGCAGCCACTCTCCAGGATTGTCTGAAGTCTCTGCTTTACAGGGAGTCCTGACCACTCTTTGCAGTGTGGACTATTGGATTTCCTCTCTTAGTCTCTCTTCTCAACTAATCCAGTCATGTCATCACCTATTAAAGAGCTACAGGGTGGTAGTTGATCTCTTTATTTACAGAAAGGCTTTGGCCTTTTGATGTAGCTGAACCTCCATTTCTTTTCAGGATTGGAACGTTCTCCTCAGATGGTGGCTACTCCCATTAGCTTGACCCTAGAGCTGAGTGTGGGGACCCAGATACACTTGTTTCCGTTAACCCTAAGTGTACATTCTTCTTTGCTGCCCCTCCTCACAGGCTTCTCCTGGGTCCCATCGTGAATGGTGCCCCTTCCTTGGAGTGGAAGCTTTTACCTGATTCATCCTTGCCCAGCTGTAAATGTTTAACTATAACTTGAACCACATGTGCCCATTGGCCCCTTTGGGATCTCTGAGTAAGGCAGGCATAAACCCCAGAATATCAGTTCCCAATGTACTTTGGCAGATGGATGACACTCATTATTCCCCCTCTGGCAAGCTTAAATATATACATGTATTTGACACACATTCCTTTTTCATGTATGCTTTGGCCCAAACAGGGGAGAAAGCCACACAAGCTATCAAGGCACTAAAGACAGCCATGTTGATTATGGGAGTATCCTGAGAATAAAAACTGACAATGGTTCAGCTTCTGTCTCTCAAACCTTTAAGGACTTGTTACAGAGCTGGAAAATCAAACACTCAACATGGATTCCCTATAATCCCAAGGCCAGTCTATTGTGGAAAGAATAAACCACTCCCTAAAAGGTATCTCCTCAGGAAATGAAAAGGATTCTAAACTAAACCTTGGTGGAGGTAATCTTCAAGAAAAACTTTCTTGACCTTTGATGATGAGGATCTTAGCCCTGCTTATAAACACTGGTATTCCATCCCCAGGGAAACCCTATTCCCACTAGTAAGATGGAGGGATTCCCTCACTAATTTCTGGTAACCTCCCACCAGCCTGTTAACAAGAGGGCCAGGTTATGCTTGTATGTTTCCACAGAAACAAACCAAACCAAACCAATATGGGTGCTGAGTTCAGATATTCAGGCAACTACAGACCAGGAAAACAGCCCAGATGACTACCTATCCTACAAAAATTGAACTGTCCAAATTCTGGGATCATTGTATTTCTCATATCTGGCCATTTGTTGTTAGGGAAAAAATGTATTCATTCATTTGGATGAGAGCACCCTGGGCTAATGAGTCAATAAGCCCTAAAAAAATTTTCCTACAGAAAATCCACTAAGGTCAATAAGTCTGTGTTTGGCAATTGGCGTCTGTGGAAATCATGCTTAATAGACTTTAGATCCCTCCTATACTTACAATGAGGCAATTACCATACTAGAACATTTAAGGGCAATAAATCACTTGAAGACTCTGTCCAAACAACACAAAAAAACAAATTTTACTTTTAAAGACCCACCCCTCTGTCAAGCTCCCTTTCTTCCTTATAATAACCAATGCTAGTACAACAGATATAAACTGTACAACAGGCCTCTGCATATTGGGTGCCTGCTGGAATCCTAAAAAAAGCCTTTCATTCCATCCTGGTATATATTTCCCCCATTCTTATGGGTGATGGGTGCCTGTTGACATTGTTACCCAATATCACAAGGTAGAGTTTATGAGTCCCACTAGAATGAAGAGAAGCTTTGGAATAACAACAATCACCACAGTGATCTTGCTTGCAGTAGCTGAAGGGACAGTTGCTTTGATGTCTCTTATTCAAACAGGAGCCATGGTCAATGCTTTAAACACAGCTATTGAACAATAATCTGCTGTCCTTAGCACACAACAGTTAATTAATGTTCACATTCATATGACCATTATAAATTTAACAATAACAAATTGATTTATTAGATGAAGAAATACAAACCTTTTACTATTTGGTAAGTATCAATTATCATCCTCAATTTCAGTCCCTTTACTTAACTTCATATCGAGTTTCTAACATGTTTTTGTCCAGACAGCAAATAATAGATAGCTTTTTGGGACAATAGAATTAAAAGTTTGTTAATTCTAAACAAATTATCTCAACACAGGTCAGTCCATTGGACCTATATACTGCATTTTTTCGCCTAGGATGGGATCACAGAAAATACTTGATAGACCCCTCTAACCTTGTTGCATGGTGTCTTAGGGGAGGGGTGGCGACGGCTCTATTATTTCTGCTTAATTGTCTCCTACAGCTAAGATCCTGACAATAGTGGTTGAACAAGGCAGCACTCCAGGTATTAATGGCTATGGAGCATGCTTGACTCAAACATCTAAGGGAGGTGGTCTATGCTTGCCTAACACAAGTACAGGAGGCTCTTTAAAGCCCTAGTTCTCCTAAAAGTCTCCCCTTGCTTCTGACATCTTAGGACACTCCAGGGACTTAACCCTTGGAGAACTGGTAGTCAAAGATAGGTACTTGTATGTCCAGCAAGCTAACCTAAGACAGACACAGCCCAAAATGCTGGGGAAAGGCATTCCCTGAGGTGAAGCTATAAAAATCCATAACTCCCGCAAGGTCACCCATTAAAATAAAAAGAAAATAAAAAAGGATGAGATATGAGATAAGGCAAGGCAATAGTTCAAGCACAAGCAAGCACATGCAAACTTACAATGAGTAAACAAAATTGGTCAAGACAACCTGTCAGCAGACCAAAGCACAGTAACTAATGATGTGTGCTCCTAGATAATCATAAAATGCTAGCAGCGACCTCCAGTTCAAAAGGATCAACCAGAAACGTTCCTGCAGCAGCTTAATTTCCTTAACTCCATAAAAAAAGAAAAAAACAAAAACAACCTCTTTACAATAATGAGCCAACAGGCAGTAGCAATAAGCCTGCAAAAACTATACCTCTTAAGGACAGATAAATTACGAATGCAGTAACAGTTGGTGAAAAGGGAGAATATAAATTTGGTAGAGAGCAAAACGGAGTATTAGGGAGGATTTGGGGGAGAAGAAAAAGATAAAAAATACCTTGTAATTAAAAGATAATCTCCCCCAAAATAGCAAAATAAATAAATACAATAAAATAAAATAAAATAAAAAGAAAGAAAAAAGAGAAAGTGTAGTGTCCTTAGAACCCTGCCAGAAAATCTGAACCTGAGGAGGAGTTAATAGAAAACATTGATTTAAAAAGGATTTATCAGAAATAAAGGAGGGCCAGGGCTTGCAAAGATATCAGTTGCTGAGCAGGTGACACTTAGTCAATGGTATGTGAATCTATGTTGACAGGGTCAAAATAGAATTGAATTGTGGGACATTCAGTTGTTTTTTAAGTATTACCTGCAAAAAATACTGTATTTTTGGTATGAATATTCTATATTGAATGTGAGCTCTCAAGAGGCAACAATAGTTTTATAAACTTTCCTTTCTTAGTAACACACAGTTTGTATTTTAGTAATGGTAGCCAGTAGCAAAAGTAGAATTGTACAGATTGAGAGAATCAACATGCATTTGCTGGATTACTCCTGCATTTACCCAAGTAGACTGGGTCAGCCTGCCTATGCACTGATGAGTTATTGTGTGTCAATTTCCTAAATAAAGATGTCAGCCAACACATATCTTCCTAATTGCTTTTCAGACTTTACTAGAATCCAAGTTTCCCAAGAGTACAGGATCTGTGATGCATGCTTCTCAATCCAAGGAGAAAATAAATGCATGGAGCAAAGCATGTAACAGAGTCATAACATTTGAACACCTACTTTCCAGAAGGATCTTACAATTCAAAACTTGAAAAATATGTGTCATGTGTCTGTCTCATATGTTATAGCAGGATCAGACACCTACCCATGCATATAGGAATAAAAGCTAGATGCATTCTTTGAATATATAAATTGTCATAAGTTGGTTTTGGTTTTGTAAGAGCACATGAATGTCTTTTAAGTATCCCTGGCTTATCTCTACATTGTTAAGACACTCATGAAAGTTCATGTTAGACATTTAATATATTCCTAATATTAGTTTATTAAATTGTAGGCAAGTATTTTAAAAAGTAGTCTTATTTCACCTATATAGATCTATATTTATTTTTTAAAAAACATACTACATATTGAAAGCCACATATAGTTGGCATTAACAACAAATAATAACTTATTGTATAATTTAGTCTCATAGTGCATAGTTTTATCACAGATTATTTTTAACACACAAGAAAGAAGAACGATCCTGAAAATATTGGATGCTGAAAACTATATTGTTAATTTCTCTTGAGGTACAGAAATATGCATAATTAATTTTAATATGTGTTTGTGTGCAAGAGTAATAAATACCTTTAATTTCAAATATTTTATTTTATAACATTTATGCTATCAGACTTGTAAAGAGATGGTACCCTGATAAAGGTGGAAAGAGGGATTCATAAAAAAAAACACTGTAAAAATATTGCTGAAATTATTTTACTATCCCTTAAACTACTTATGCTACTATATATGTCTTTTTACTTCCAACTGAACATTATATCCATATCATACTCTTTATATGTCATTCAGGAACAAGCATTAACTTTTAATGTGATGATTCAACCTAGTAAATTCTATTTCCTTCATGATACTGGAAAGACAATTATTTATGCTTTATCCAATCAAAATTGTTAAAAGTGCACTGACTTGCTGAGCCTTGATGGGGGGTGGAGAGAGGACTTGGTCCTGCCTCAAGTTAGTATGCCAGACCTTATTGATTCTCAAAGTAAATCCTTAACTCCCTCTGAGGATATATGGGGTATGGGAAGCAGGGGACGTGGGTCAGGGGAAGGAGAGGGAAGGCAACTGGGGTGTGTATGTAAAATAAAAGGTAAACACTTTTAATAACAATAAAAACAATTTTTGAAACTTAACATAAGTAACAAATTATAAATCCTGAGTGTTTCTTTTGATTGCTTGCTGACATCTGACTTTCTTTTGCTATTAGTTCATTGAAACTTTTATAAAATGTGTTTTAATCATATTCCTCTTCGCCCCCAACTCTGCCCATATCCATTCCAATTTGATTACCCACCAAAATCTTTCTGTCCATTATGCCTTTCATTTCACCCACCAATCCAATGTGTCCTGCCTTATATAGAAAATATAAGAATATATTAATACATGTATGTTCTTCCACTAGAGCTGACAACTTACTAAAGTCTACATCCTTAAAGGAAATTGTATTTTTCTTTTCCCAGAACTTAGCAATTTCCAATAGCTTCTTAGCTGAATGTGTGCTTTTATATCTTTTTTCCTGCTAACATTTGGACTGGCTTCAGTGTTCATTTGATTTATTAACATTACCACAATCACTGTAAGTTCCCATACGCAGTTTCCTTCTTCTCTTCCCAGAACACTGGTTCCTTCATTTGCCTGCTGCTTTTGATTATAATATTCTCTCTGTCCATCTCCTGCAATGATCTGCAGTAGCTTGAATATGATTTTAATCTCATTTTTATCTATCTATCTATCTATCTATCTATCTGTCTGTCTGTCTATCTGTCCATCATTTGTCCATATATCATCTATCTATCTATCTATCTATCTGTCTGTCTGTCTGTCTGTCTNTATCTATCTATCTATCTATCTATCTATCTATCTATCTATCATCTATCTCTCTATTTTTGCCGAATCTATTGAAATGGGCAAATCTATTATTGAAATATTAGTTTTCTTAATATGTACTATGATTATGGTTTTCCCACCCTCAGATCTTCCCAGAGGCTTCCCATCTCCCCACACATCTAAATCCACAATTTTTGCTATCATTAGAAAACAGATATTTTGAAAGATAATAATAATAAGATATGCAATATATTTATTAACAGTAAAACGCTTATCCAGAGATAGTCTCAGGCTCACAACAGTTCATCTTTCAATTTTGATTTCATCTTTTCAACAAAGCATTCCGAACATGATGTATTGCCTTTTCTTTTCTTTGATAAAGATCTTCCTTCCCTTACCCCTCTATTCCTCCCCATTTTCTTCTTTTAATACAGAGAAGATGACTTCTTAGTACCATAATGGCCAATGCCATTAACATCGATGTATATTTGCAAAATATGTAAAATTTACTTTTCTAAATTTTCATTTCCTTATACAATGTATACAATGCATACTGATTACTGTCATCCTCCAAGCCTGGTTTTGCTTGTCTCTGTGTGTGTGTGTGTGTGTATGTGTGTGTGTGTGTGTGTGTGTGAGAGAG
>LOEQ01000927.1:108163-126398 GCA_001685075.1 Bramus lutescens | reverse complement strand
TACTGATTTTTTGAGTTGATCTTGTAACCTGCCAAATCACTGAAGTTATTTATCTGCTGTAGAAGTTCTTTGGTAGAGTTTTTGGGGTCACTAATGTACACTATCGTATCATCTGCAAATAATGAAAGTTTGACTTCTTCCTTTCTGTTTCGAACGTCATCTTTCTTGTATTGAGTTTTTTGGGTATTATCTCAGGAGATCAGTAGAAGCAGAACTGATTTCATGAATGCCAAATGGATTACTAAAACAATGAGTCCCAAATGAAAGGTTTCAGCCTATACAATGCTAACAACCAAGAGAGCCAATTTTTAAATTGTTTCACTGTGGTGGGAACCTCAAACAAAAAGATACTACAATATACAGACCAAGTTTTGGGAAAACAAAAGCTCCCACATTTCAATATTTTGCAAACGAAACAAACTACTTCAATGAGGGGTATAGTTATTCTTCTCTTTTTAGAAAAAATTAGGAAATAAAATCATTCTAGACATAGAAGCTATTTTGTTTATCTATATGTCTTCAATGCATCCTTGGTTTGACACAACCTTGACAATAACTTGATAATTGATTTCTCAATTTTCTAAAATAGGCCATACTTTTACCACATTGCAACATGAATATGCAATTCAGTGTTGTTTAATGAAATGCAATTCAATGTTTAATTATGAACCCAACAGCTAATACAGAGGAAAAAGTAACTATAACCTGGTCTCTAAAACTGGTTTAAATAATTTGTGATTTTCTGTTTGGCAGCTATGTAAAGGAACATGAAATATCAAAAAAGAAAAATATTTATACAATTAAAAGAAGAGGTTGATCACTGTAATTTTATGATTTCATCCAAAGTCCATTACAATTTATATCCCCCAGAGTTTTAAGGAATTCTTTAGTACTGTTGTATCTAAATTTTCAGAAAAGATTGTTAAATTGCTGTGGATTTTATCATTGTTTGTGTATGGATCTATGCGATGTTGGCTTCTCACTGAATTTAGTAGAGAATATTTCCCACATCACAGTCATCATGTTAACAACCATAGATCAAATTGTGATCATACCAAGAAAATTACATAGATGTAGACCATATGAAACATAGATATTTTTATGTATACAAGCCCACCGTTCGAGTTCCATTTTATTGCTGTGATAAAATACCACAACTAAGGAAAACTGGTGGAAGAGTTTATATTTGGCCGGGCAGTGGTGGCGCACACCATTAATCCCAGCACTTGGGAGGTAGAGGCAGGCTAATCTTTTTGAGTTCTAGGCCAGCCTGATCTACAAGAGCTAGTTCCAGGACAGGCTCCAAACCTACAGAGAAACACTGTCTCAAACAAACAAACAAACAAACAAACAAACAAAAGAAGAGTTTATTTTGGTTCATTTTCCCAGAGGAGACATCAATAATTGCATAGCAGCATGTGGCCAGAGTAGAACCCTATAAACTCATGTCTTGAACCCCATGCAGAACAGAGAGAACAAGACGAAAATTGAAAAGGTTATGGAGTCTCAGTGCCTGGTGACATACATCCTGCAGAAAGGCTTCAACACTTAAAGTCCCATCATGGCACTAGTGAGAAATCAAATACATGAGCCTGGGTGCACACTGGGGGTTGGTATTTCTAGTTAACACCACTATATCCACATAATTGAAAAGTTTGCAAACAAGCAAAAAAATGTGTGTCATCTCTGATAGTGTGGTTTGAGCTACATAGCAAATAAAACCGTTAATAAATCTAAATAGAACCCTCATCCAACAACAGCTGGAAACAGAGACAGAGACTGGACTGAGCTCCCAAGGTCCAGTTGAAGAGGGGAAGGAAAGAGAGTATGAGCAAGAAAGTCAAGACCATGAAGGTTTCACCCACCGAGACAATTTGCCTGAGCTAATGGGAGCTCACCAACTCCACCTGGACTGGGAATGAATGAGCATGGGATCAAACTAGTCCTTCTGAATGAGGTTGGGGCAGACTGGGGGGCCAATGACAATGACAATGGAATTTGTCTCTACTGCATGTACTGGCTTCTTGGGATCCTATTCTCTTTGGATGTATACCTTGCTCCACTTGGATGTAGGGGGAGGGCCTTGGACTTTCCACAGGGCAGGGGTCCTTGCCCTATCTTCAGATTGGAGGGCCAATCTGAGAGAGATTGGGAGAGTGTGTGGTGGGAGTGGGAGGGGCGTGGGAGGTGGGGAAGAAGTGGGAATTTGGATTGGTATTTTTAAGAAGTAATAAAATAAAATAATAATAATTGGAAAACAAATAACTCTAAAGTAAATTGAAGGAAAATAATAGTGAATGAATTGAACGTCTCTTCACTCTCCCATTATAAAACCTATAATATTTAAGAAGAGCAAAATATACTCACCTTGTCTAGTCAAAATAAGGTGACTTTTAGAATTCTGTTGTAAGAACCACTTCCTGGGATTCCTTTTCAGGGTTAAAGATATAAAATTATACTTAATACAGTATCTTTACTTGTTGGCCTCAGAGCATATTCTTTGTGTTTCATAATGGCACACCACTCATTTTCATTATTGTTATCATAGGAACTATAATCAACTTCGATCATGTCAAATGGCCCAAGAAGTGGACATAAAAATGATTTATAATCATTATTCCCTTTATTATATCAATCAGTCTTCACATTATGCTGATTGTTTTGTAATTTATATTCTGTATACTTAACCTTATGCATCTACCTCCAAGTTTATTCGTTATTTTATTCCTGGATAATTGCTATACCCTTTTTGATCCAATGCCCTAATTTGTCCAAGATGACATATAGCATTTGTGAAACAGAAGACTGATTGTATTATTTCTCAGTGTTTGCTCTTTAAAACAGAAGAGCCTTTTGTTCAATATACTTCAGTAAAATCATGCTTTGGAAAGTCAGATATTCTTCTTTTGATATATTTACCACTCACTAATTTAAATTGATTAAATTTGACAAATATATCAAGTACTCATGAGTAATTATAGTAAATAATACATTTTATTATATAGTAGTTTAAATTGACTAGAACAATTATTGATTTATATAAGTTTATATTTTTCTAGTGGCCTTCTCCTTTTCAACACTCTTTTAATTTAATTTGGTTTTCTGTTGTTTTCATATAGTGCGGAAATTTTAATATGTAGGTATATTAAATTTAGAAAAATATCCTATTTATACCGTGGGTTATTACTACAGTTATGCTATTGTTCTTTCAATTCGCTCCCCTCTCATTTATCTCTTTATCACCTGATATTCTTTGCTGCTACCCCTCTTCTCTTCCATCCCTCTCTTTCACCCTTCCTTTACTTCAGGCTCAGAAGTGGAAATCGGCTACATTATGCTCACAAAACTGAACCAAACTATTCATCCTCACATATAACTCACAGAATCCCTTTCCTCTTTTGTGACATTCTCTGAGCCTCAAAACTGGGTGGCAGAGTTCCCATTTGTGACCAAGAACTCAGTTGTCAGATATTCTCAGTTCTGTGAATAGTAATGAAGAGTTCATGTTTTTACTCGAGCCAACTGCTAAAAGAAGGCTTCTCTGAAAGAGACTGAAAGCTAAATAAGTCTATCTGTATAAATATAAGTGGTTAAGTGGTAGTTTGGTGGTATGTTCATTTAGTAGCACATCAGGAGTAGATTTCATCAATGACTGTGATTTCTTTCCATAGTCACAGACATTTGACCAATACTGCAGCATCAGGCACAACACTCCTTTGAAGGGGACCTCAAATATAATCAGGAAATATTTGGTCATATCAAGATCATTCCTACTACTACTTCGTTAATCAGCAAATCTTAACAGATAGTACACTGTTTAAGGATTCAGGGACTATACTCGTTTATGATAATCATTGATGAGTGAAAACAACTTTGGCATTAGGAACATAAGCCACAAAAAATAAGGAAGTTTCAATATAAGTTCCCTATGTCATTATTCACAATGGATGTTTTTTTGGGGGGAACATTCTATATAGTTCTTTTGGCACTCCATAACAATGGAGATATTATAGGAGTTGCTAATAGCAAATTGATCTAGAATTCATAGCAAAACTGACTTCATGTGGCCCTAGGACTTCATACAAATTTTGCAAGCACCATCAACTATTGACATTCAATATTTCCTTCCAAGCTGTTTATGGGAGACTGTCTATGATCCTCAGCTCTGCTAGTATTTCCACCCTCTATTCTTGGCAATGCTTATTATACTCAGCTGGAAGTATAAGCATGTTTATGTCTGTAAGGACACACATAACACACACACGTGATAATCTCACATATTCTCATAATATGTTTAGTAGTCCCACCTCTCCCACTCCTCACAATTCCATCCCAAATTCATGTGAACCACAGTCAAACAAGCATAAGAACAAAAACACACAATGAACTTCCTAACAATGGTGTCACTGGCTTTTCCTGGTTCAGATGCACAAAGTTAGACTCATTAAATATTAAAAAGAATTATTTTGTATTCCAGCTTTACTAAAATAAGCTTAATAATGAACATGCTAAGATACTAGCCTTGAGAAGTACTATTGAACAACCCCTACATTCTATAGTTTTCCTTCCCTTCCCCAAATTCTTTTGATAATGTTTTGATTTTTAAATAATCAGCATGGCATTTGCTATCTTCAAATCCTTAGCTCACTCAGGTGCATGCCTTTAATTCCAGCATTCAGGAGGCAGAGGCATGCAGATCTCTGTGAGTTCGAGGCCAGCCTGGTCTACAAGAGCTAGTTCCAAGAAAGGCTTCAAAGCTACAGAGAAAGCCTGTCTCGAAAAACCAAAAAAAAAAGAAAGAAAAAAGAAAAAAAGAGAAAAATTAAAGAGGGTGGTTCAGGAAATGAGGAAGTAGGAGGAGTTATAGGAGAGAAAAGAATATAATTCAAATTATTTTGTAGTGTGTTTCCTTTTATTAAAGAATATACCATCTTATAAACTACCTGTACAATAATGTGCATATTTTGGGGGAACAAATTAACATATCTGTCACTTAGCAGAAATAATCTTTACATCCTAAAAAATGAAAAATAAAAATCAACATGTACCTAACAATTTAGCAAAAGTGCAAACTAGATCTTTTTTGACCTCCTTTCTTATTTACCTGGCATATTTTTTCCTACTAAACCATATGTCAACACTTTTATATCAATATTTATCTTTAATAAATACTGAAGGACAATTTTCCCTTGTACATTAGGTATTGTATTTCTCATTTAGAAGAATCTCACAAAACAAATATCCTTTTCACAATTTTCCCACTACATGAAATATCTTGTTCCCTTTGGTACCACACTATTCATGTTTCTGCTTTTATCTCTTTGTTTTCTATTACACATGAATTACTTTTACACTTTGATACTTGATTAGACCAAATATAAATTCCCTGGTATTAAATTATTTCCTTACTCCTTCTTTGGCCCTAGTGCTTTGTTAGTACTGATTTCTGAATTTATAGCAGTCATGAAATTATACCCGTTCACTGATAGGTGAGGGTAGCGAGGTTACACTCTCAATAAATCTCAGTCAATAACTCATGTATTACATAGGATGGATACTAAAGTTATTTAACAATAGTTAACAGTTATTAAAAATATTTTGGATTCATCAGAACAAGATTAATTGCAAGCCAGTCGCCTCATGCTAATTTCCATGCTTACAACTGATTAGATTTTCAGATCTCAAGTACTTTCATAAACAATAGCCCTTGTAAAGTAACAATTTTCTAAATGTTGCTCTAGCAATATTTTAGAAGTTTTTTTTTCTGGATCATATTCATAGGTTCAGTTACTCTTTGCTGCATTCTTAATAGTCTTGGTATTCCAGATGCTTTTTACAGAGAGCAAAGAACTCATAAACTACTCCATAATTTCTGAAAGTAAATAAATAGAATATTATTTCAATGTGATAAATGCAAATGTAGGAGATTCAAAAACATATAAAAAAACTATGTGGGTTGATTTTATTTCATTTTTTGATTCATGGCCTTTGTTTATTTTATTTTGCTACATTTCCATTTCTCTTTTTCTCTATTTATTTTATATAAGAAACAAAACTGATCCTGCAGGAATTATGAAAAATAAACTATCTGAACACTTTTCATTCATAGCCTAGAAAGACCTCCAGCTGCTCCATGTGATTGCTGCAGATGAAAACTTTTGTTATTCTCATGAAAAGCATGACAGGATGGTAATGAGAGAGTCACTTTATCTGACAGTTCATAGTTCCTGGGTCAGGCACAACACAACAGAAACAGGGAACACATCAAAGAGGTAATAGTAAAGATACAGGTGACTTGAAAGACAGCCAACAGTGTGTGGAGATACACACAGGTTTTACCAAAGCAGATTCAAGCATGTCTGCCTGCTTCAGTTTAGTAAGCTTGACAATATAATAAGTACTTGTTGCAGGCCACTTAGCTTCCTTCTCTCCCTTCTTCAACGGCTTTAGTTAAATTTTATGTTTTATGATGTCTTACCTTTGTTAAATATACAGAGTTGTAAAAATACAAGTAGTTTTCTGCTTTTTGGGTGTTCTTTTTAATTTATGAAGTCAGTTGTAGGACCATTACAAACATTAAATACAGTGATGAGTGAGTATTGTGTGACTGTGTGTGTATATGCATGTGTGTGTGTCTGTGTACACAGAAGCAACTGGAAATAATTGACTTAGCTTGTAGATAATTTAAAATTTATAGATACAGTGTTGAAAAGAGATTGGAATTGAGTATATATACATACATATATATATNTATATATATATATATATATATATTTGAACATTATAAAAATTCTGATTAAAATTGCCAATATCAAAATTAATTTCAAAGTAATGCAACTGTAGTAAAAATAGAATTGCTTATATAATTTATGACAGCATTCACATACAGAAAATATGATTATTGGGAAACTGACACCCTGCATTTTTTTGCTTTGGAATTTTATATTATCTAGGCACACTGTCTTACTTTTATTTAATATGAGGTACATACTAAACATGAATGAGCTGGAGATTAAGTGCAGCAGCTAGAAGCATCTTGCTTCACAATATGATGATCAGATTTCTGATCCCAGCAGGAACTTAATAAACTGGTGTCATAGAAATGTCTGTGAATACAGCTGTGAGGGCTCTGACTCCCTGTTCTGCTCTCCATGGCCAAAATTGCATACAGATGCACAGGGAAGTAAATAAAACACATCTTAAAAAACAGTGAAACAAGGTCACAGTAATTCAAATATCAACAATCAACTCTAGGATGAATTTCTTGTGTCCATTCCAAGTTGTTTGTAGGTATGTCTATCAAGAGAACTATTATAGTATATCAACTCTTTACATTCTTAAATAGAAATAAATCCTCAGAATTGGCCTGCTATTCTTAATTCAAAATCAAATCTGTTATTAAATTTATTTTTAATAAATAGAACTCTCATATAAACTTCTCTTGGCAGATTAATTAAACGAATCAGTAGATTCATGTCATAAATTTCCATGTTAGAAAACAAATTTAATTTTGTCTATGATGGGAGAGTGAGGTTTACATGAGCATTTCCTTTTGTTCATGAATTTCACCTTGAGAGACTAGACATTGAAGACGAAAAGTGCCACACACCGACTGTGCTCATTAGATTCTCATGATAAGATGTGTACGCTGTGCAAATATCTCTGTCAGCACGAGCCTGTCATTTTTTAACTTTGGCCGTATTAAGGGCTGTTTCTTTTGAAATGGAAATGAACTCATTATTTGTCAGCTCTTGCAGCACTCTACTTAATTTCATAAAGGTCATCATGATCATTTCTAGCTCATTTTAAGTCATGATTTTGAAACTTTTTTGAATTTTGTTGAATATGTTAACTTGTGTTTTTATTTACAATTTGATATATATATAATAAATATATGTATATATATTACAGAAGTAGAAAAATCTTTCAGTTCATATTGTTTCTTGGCATTAAGAAGGAGTAATGATTAAAACATATGAATGCATATTAATGTTTACATTTATGAAGGAATAAAGAACACTAAACATGCAAAAATAAAACATTACAAAAGTGTTACATATCACATTCTAAGGCAGTAGATGTCAATGATGTAAGGCATGAGCTCAGGATAAGTTTTAAAAATAATTGGATTTAATTTTCCTGCCTGAAACAACAAAAAAAATTTCTCACAAATGCAAGCGCTGTTTTTGTTTGTTTGTTTGTTTGTCTGTTTGTTTGTTTGTTTCTAGACAAGGTTTCTCTGTAGCTTTGGTGCCTATTCTGGAACTAGACCAGGCTTGCCTCAAACTCACAGAGATCTGCCTGCCTCTGCCTCTCAAGTACTGGGATTAAAGGCGTGTGCCACCTCCGCCCAGCCAGGTCCTGTGATTTTAATAGCCTTATTCCAGTCAATGCAAGGAACTGAACTTTAGGAGGGTGGCATGATGAATTGTAGGATTGTAGGGAACCTTGTGCCGTTAGGTGGATATGTCACGGTTTCACAAGAAATAAGATATCGGTGCAAGGGGAATGACACTAACAGGTGTGGAGACAGGGAAACAACATGTCGTTCATGATGGTTAGGTTATAACAGCTTGTTTTTAAACAAAACTCATTTTAATAAGGTATTAAAATAGCAGATTTTAAGTGAATTTTTCAACAGCCTAAGTTTTAGGTGACATGTGTCCTATCACCTATCTTTACCCTTCTTTGAAGTTTTTTAAAACTATCATTGTACTCTTCCACTTATATCCTATGAAGTTTGTTATCTTCCTTCAGCATCTTCACTATGTTCTCAAAAAAAAAAGTAAGCTATAAGGGATGAACTCTGAAGTAGTCAACATGGCTCTCTGTAACAACTGAGGGATTCTGCCAATGAGCTACTGCATGAAAGTCCTGAAGAAGCTCTGCAATCATTACAGGCTATTGTCTTGACTCCTGGATACAGTGAAGAACTACACAATAACTTCTTACTGCTGAAGAAATCATATATTGTGAATAAAGAGCTCAGAGACACTCAAGTGCAAGTTTTCTCTCTGTTGACGAGTATTTGTAATGCCTGAAGATGTGATGTATGCTGTTAGAGAAGAGAGCTAGCTGCTGATAACTTCCAGGTGTAGATACGTAGATACCAAATGCTACAGTAGGAACAAGATAGGCATGCTGTTATAATTGTGGCATAAATGTTCTGGATATAAACATTGCTTCTGGATTGCATGTGAGGTTTGCTCCATGGAATGGAATACGTTCCTGGAGGTTGAAGTGGTCAAAGTCTATGGTGAAGGAGGTCACAGACCTTATGAAGGAATTTCCTACTGATGTTGCAAAAATCTGTCTTCTAGGCAATTCTGTTTGTTTATAAACATGGGTCCAACTCCTAACATTAATCAGGACACTTTTAGCATTGTATAGAAGTCAAAGCAAGGACTCACATCTGGCTGAGGTGCCAAGAACTACTGACTGTGTTCCAGGCAATAGTGGGGCATGTATGTTGCTTTTATTGAGGCTGAGGGAATGGCAGAAGAGGTGATAAAACAGTGTGAGGTAAAAAGTGAAGTGCAGTGAACACTGTCACCTAAAAACCACATGATTCCGGCAGTCACAAACACATAGGTATTAGGACTATCTACTTCTTTTAGTTCTGAATAAAGGAAAAGAATAGAGCAAATATGGACATGAGAGTGAGATGAAGCCTAGTTGAAAAGAAGGTCACTAGTGGGATGAGAGCATAGGGTGTCAATGAGTGTAGTAGATGTTCAACATGATCACAGTGCATTGTATAGAAGCATGGTACAGTCAACTTTTTTAAAATAAAAAGAGAGAGAAAAAGCATTTACACAGGAAAATAAAGTCTGTGTGGAGAATTCTCCAGACCCAAACATGCTCTCTCTACAATTCACTTTACTTTACACACTGATATATGTCAACCACCAACTGATCAGGGGAAACCTCCCTGAGAGAGTGCAAGGGAATGGAGCAGAGTCTGGAACCATCAAAGGGCTAACTAGTTCCAGATCATAATCTTTGTCTGAAAAGATGGGTGTATTTGTACTTTGAAAGAACTTTGAAGCAAACTACCCAGGCTCAGTATCTTTAGAAAGAAAATCTTAGTCCCATATTTCATTTTATGAAAAATAAAGAAAAGGTTGCCTGAACTTCTTTACAAAGACTATTGGGATAATCTTTAATACAGAATTTACCTTTCAATTAAAAGAAGGAAGAAAAATTATGGTTTAAAAAATGCATGTGAGAAGCAATGGTTAAATGCTCACAGTTATGTAGTCTGCTCATTAGGACCTCCTCAAACTGCTTTATAAATGGCTCATGGTATAAGGTAATAGTGATCTTCAGCCTAATAAATCAAGCATACAAACAGTAAAGTTGATGTGTCATTTATAATTGAAAGTAAAATTTTAAAAAATGTGTACACTAATTTTTCTCCTATTGACAATAGAAAGGTAAGTATATCTCAAGGAATTGTTGAACATGTTTTTATTTCCAAAGACATAAGGAATCATAACAGCATTTACTACTCTTGCAGAGGGCCCAAGTTTGCTTCCCAGCATTTAAATCAGGCAACTGTTGTCTGTAAGGCCAGCTCTAGGGGTTCTGATACTCTCTTTCACCGTACATGGACACCACCATGGAGATGTGCAACACATGTATACAATCACATACTTGTAAACATGGACACACACGTACACACATAAAATTAGATAAATATTTTAAAATTTCTATATGAATTTTAGTTCTGGGGAGGATATACATTGGTATAAAAAGGAAAATTTTTACTACAGGATTTAATGATGAATGTTACTACTCTTTCAGTTAAGTGATACATGTAACATTATATACTCATGATTTACCCATGTAAAACCACATGTAATTATTGTTTAATTTAAATAAACATTTACTGATCAATAATTTATCTTTAATATGTCAAGCAAGTAAAACATTTTTAAAAGACCCAATTTTATGAATTTTAATGGCAGCAGTGACCAGTGTAATGTGCCTTCTCAAATTATAAGGAGATCTCAGAAAATTCCCTAGCAATTTTCTATTTAAGAAATCAACAATTGATTTTAAAAAGTTTTTCAATTATACTCCTATGTAGGCTGCCAGAACTTGGAATGAAAGAGAGTTAATGACATTTACATGAAAATCTTTAACATCAATGACAGAACTGGGCCAGAAGCAATAAGAATCATTTAAGCAGAAGAGGCTGCATGATGGGTTTACAAAACCATAGAACCAATGTTGTTAGCCACTATTTTCTGCTCCACATAAACTAATAGATGCCCCAAACTGTTCTGCTCATTGAGAATAAAAAAAAATCAGTATCTCCATACTATTTAAATATTGACCAGGATATGGCTAATTCATATATTTTATTGAAAACAGCAAATGTGTAAATGATTTTGGTCATGATTACTCATTGAAAAGCAAATTATACAGCTCAATAGTCATTCAGAAAAAAAAACATGAAAGCACTATGTACCTGAGAAAATTCAGTCATCCTTACATGCCAGAAATTGGATTAGTGGCTGACCCACCTGATCAGGCAGAGCTAACAGTCAATCCTATATATGATACTATAGCAAAACAGTATTTCAATGATAGCACTAATTATTAACATTAAGATGAAAGTCAAGTATATGTTTATTTGTCTGTTTAACTTTTTTCTTTTATTTTATGAGATTATAATATAACTACATTTGTGCTCCCTTTTTTCCACTTCTTCCAAAGTATCCCATAAAACCATCCGTTCTCTTATTCTCACTCTTGGTCTCTGTTCCCCCTTTATCGTTACCTTATTCATCTACATTACAAAATACTTAAATATAACATACAATGCATCGTCAGAATATTATTGCTTCATGTATGTTGTCAAGGCTGACCATTTGGTATCAGATAACCAATCATTGTGTTCTTCCCTTAGGAATACAATCCCCCCACTGTCAGCATTCCTTAGGAGCCTGTAGTTCTGATGGTGAGGCTGAGACCTCATGCACAGTATCTCAGCCCCTTTGCTTTTGTATTTTCATTGCCTATATCTAAATTATCAAACATGGCTTATTTTCTTTTAGTTTCACAGATAATACCACATTTGGCAGTGTTTCTCCATTTGTCACTTTAAAATGGAAATTTGAGTTGATAATGGATTAAAAATAACATGTAATCATAGTGTCCTATGCTGATGTTATAGTCCTGCAAGACATTTAAACACCATATTAATTGAAACAATTCATCTTTTATCTCAGTACTCTGAATGTTTGTGAACTATAGAATTAAGTGCATAAAAGCCAATGTATATAACTTGTGCTTTCAAAGAGCTCCTAAAGAATATAGAAATGTAAACAATTACTTATGAAACAATTCTAGACTATCTTTGTTAATTGTGTTAAAGGACTTTCAAGAAAGCTTTGGGGAAAGCAGTTATTTGGATAGAAACAAATTATTAAATCAAATAAACATTTTTCACTGTATCTTTTGCACATGAATTGTTTTTGAGAATCTCATAAAGAATGCTGACAAATGTAAAGTTCTATTTAGTAAATACATTAATTTATGATTTTGAGCATTAAATGAGCTTGTTTTATTAACAAAGAAACATATTAAGTGCTATAAGTATTTGAAAATCTGTACCATTTCTACCTTTTCCAACTTGAATTTTCTGAACCTCCATGTTAGTAAGCTAAGTGCCACATTTTAAGTCTCTTTAGAGGTCCCTCAATTCCCTATGGCTTCAGAGATTCATTGTGGGGACTGAAAGTAAGGCCATGACACCTAGGACAGAGAATTCTATGTCTGTGTCTGATGACAGATGCCGCTCTTTCCCAGAATGACATGGTACATTTTCCCCAAGAGGTAAATTTCATCATTTGCTTCAAATAATATGTGTACTGCCATATTTAGTACTGTCTACCAGGCACTTACTTGTCCATTCTGCTCTTCTAGCCAAATATGTCAGAAACCATACATTTCCAAACATAAGAGAACAAATGTTTTCATAAACATGCACAAATAAACACACACACATACACTTATGTAAAAATCAGTTACTGCATTAATATTATTTATAGGTTAGTATACACTAAAATCTTAAAGGAAAGTTGTTTCTTTAACTACATTTTTAGTTTAAAATAAGCCTTAGTTTTGTGGGCTCAATATTAGTGCAATAAAATTTGCAAATTATTTATAACCAAATATGGCATAGTTCTTATTTTTCTAGGGAAATGTCTGTTGGAAAATATAGATATATAGTTCTACCTATTTCCCTGCAATTTTCATGGTGTCCTTATTTAACTGCTGTTATCCTTCACTGTGTTAATGTACCACATTTTCTTTATTCATTCTTTGGTTGAGGAACATCTAGGTTGTTCCCATTTTCTGGCTGTTATGGATAAAGTCACTATGAACATACTTGAGCAAGTGTCCTTATAATATGAGGGGGAATTTTGGGGGTATATACCAAAGAATGGTTTAGCTGGGTATTAGGGTGGATAGATTCTCACCTTCATGAGGAACTGCCATACTGGTTTCTGAAGTTGTTGTACAGGTTTATACTCTCACAGTGAAGAACTCTTTTCCTTGCTCTATCTACATTCTAGCAAACATTAGTGCCATTTGTGTTATTGATCTTAGCCATCTGATAATACGGCATGGGATCTCAAAGCAGCTTTTTCATTTTCCTGATGCCTAAAAATAAGGATGTTGAATAATAAAGTGGTTTTCACAGATACACAATCTCTCTTGCCTCAAATTGTGGTGGGGCAATTTTGGCTCAGAAATTGTGAGAGTGGCCAAGCAATGACCAGTCTATCTTGATGCCCATGCTACAAAAAGGATCTCATGATTGACACTGCCTGGATGACAATTGGAGATTGAATAGCTTATAGAATTAGAGTCTAAATAAACATAAAAAGGAAAACAAAACAAAACAAAAACAATGAAATTAAAAAATACTCCTAAAGATAGTCTGCTATGCTCCTAGATCAGTGTCTACTGAAGTTATCGTGAGGCAGCTGATGGAAGTGGTAACCAGCAAAGACCACAGCCAAACATTCCATAGAGAGAGAGCCTGGGTTTGAGATCTCTCCATTGGGACATTCCCCTCTGTGCTAAGGGAAGCCATTGGAAAATCTCAGGATAATAAGGAACTAGAGGGGTCAAAGATACCAGGAGAGTGCAGACTACAGAATAAACTAAGCTAGGTTCATGGGAGCTCATAGAGAGCAAGAAAACTGGGACCTACATGGGTCTGTGCTAGTTCCTCAGCATACATGTTAAGCTTGTTTGCTTGGTATTTTTGCTGGACTCCTGACTGTAATAGTGGGGTTGTCTTTGACTCATTTGCCTGTTCTTAGGACCCTTTTACTCTTAGTATATTGTCTCACGAAGTCTGGGTATGAAGATTTGTGTCATGCTTTTTATATCTTGTTGTGTCATGTTCAGTTGATGTCCCTGGGAGACCTGCTTTTGTCTGGGGAAAGCAAAGTCATGGTAGGTTATATCTGAAGGAGAGAGGATGTGAAAGCAGATTGTGTAGAGTAGAGGAGTAGAAGTTGTTCTTAGATGTCTTGTGTGAGAATACCAAAGGATCCTCAATCATACCACAAGCCGCTTTATTTGTAATAGACATAACCAGAAATCAATGTAGATGTCCCCCAACTGAACCGAATAATGCAGAAAGAAAATGGTAAATTTGCACAATGAGTATTACTCAGCTGTTAAAAACAAGGACACCAAGAAATTTAAAGATACATGGATGGGACTAGAAAAAAATCAACTTGAATGAGGTAACCCAGATCAAGAAAGAAAACATGGTATGTATTTACTCATAAAAGAATATTACCTTTAAAGTAAAGGAGAACCATGGTCCAGTCCACATCCTTAGTGAGGCTAGGTAACAAGGACAGGTTGTGGGGTGTCAGCCAGATCATTGTGACAATAGAAAACTGAATAAATTTTGAGTGGATTTAGGGCTGGTTGGGATAGGGAACATGAGCTATCAGTTTGGAGGGATAGGTGGGAAGAATTATGAAACTGATGGAATGGGGGCAATTCCAGGGTCAGAAAAAAAGCCTGTTACAAGGGAATATCACAGAAATCTAGAAGTAAGTCCCCAACATAGACTCTTAGCAATAGCAGATATATATCCTGAACTGAATGACATCATCCTGGAACTGATGGAAACAAATGGAACCTACAGCCAAACATTAGGTTAGGATTATGGGAAGCCTGTAGAAGAAGAGAATAAAGGAATGCAGGAATCTGAGGGGTCAAAGACACCAGAAGAAATTCACAGAATCAACTAATTTTGGCTCACAGGGGCTCACAAACACTGAATGACAACCAGAGAACATGGTTGGTTCTGACAAAAACCCTCTGCATAAATCTGGCAGTTGTGATTGTTCTTCTTGTTAGACTTCTAAAAGGGATAACAGGCTGATTCTGTCTTTTTTTTAATGGCTTCTTGGGCCCTACCCTTCATATTGGGTCCCTTTGCACAGCCTTAGTACATGGGGAGGTGTTTAGAATTACTGTAAGTTGATATTCCATGGTTTGTTGATACTCATGTGAGTCTTGCCTTTTCCTAATCAGAAATGGAGTATTGAATTAGGGGCTGGAAAGAGGAGGGGTAAGGGGGAGTGGTTGTGTAGACAGAGATTGTTCTGACGTAAGATCTAGATAATAATAAGCCTAAGATGATATGTCAAACAGTTTAAGATTAATATAAGCCTCTGTGTTTTGTTGAGACTGAATGGCTGCAGAACTGTGCAAGACAAACTTTTGTCTGCAGGATTAGGAGGAGATGTGGGAGGGGTGACTATGGCTTTGTGGCAAAATAAATAAAGTACTTTTAAAATGTATTTGTATATTACAAATGATTTTTGGGTTTTTTTTGCTGACAATTCTTCCTTCAAGAGACAAAAACCACCTAACATAAACATCAATAACATATATTAGAATCTCTTTTTTGAGTTGCTCAGGGTTGTAGAAGACATTCTTATAACATTATAGATTATCACTATTTATCTTATTTGTTGCCTAAAGGTAGAAAGTTTCTATTGCTAAGGATACCATGCAATTCATAGTCAGAACCCATAGGTACCTGAGCTAAAATTGACACAAAATTCTTCTCCTTGAGGACTAGATTTCATGTTGCCATGAACTACCATGCAAGTTCCAAGTGGCAAAACTCTATTTACTACCAATATTTGATGCATAGGAACTACAGAAACTAGCATGACATAAGAAACTTAATAGTGTAATTGTGTAAGGTACACTTGGTGATAAACAACAGTGCTCTAATTGGATTTGAGACTAATTATACAATAGAAAAATCATGCATAGTACTGGAAACCTAGCAAATTTCACAGGGGATGTGAAGTCATGGATCATAGCGAATCAACAACCACAAATTTACTAAATGAATGTAATCCTTGATTCAATTCAAAGTATTTTCCATTCTACCCACAGAAAAGAATAGTGTTCAGTCTTTACATTGGAAACTTAATTTTAATAAACAGTCAGAGAACAGAGCAGAAAACCATGACCAATGAGAATACAGAGTTCTGTGGTAGCCCAATATCAATGGATATATCCACAAATTACTATTGTACATGTTCACTAAGGCTCAGAATTTACTGTGAAAGAGAGGGAAGAAAGAGAGTAAGTAAGAGACAAAAGGTTATGGAGCTTGTGGCAAAACAGTCATATGTGGAGCTGCCTGTACATTCCTGGCCACCCAGACCAGAAACGATCACACAGAAACTATATTAATTAAAACACTGCTCAGTTTATTAGCTTAGGCTTTTTATTGACTATGTCTTACATCTTAAATTAATCCATTTCTATTATTTTGTATTTTACTATGAGGCTCATGATTTACTGATAAGGTTTCAGGTCAGGCATCTTTCTCCTTTGGAGGCTACACGGCATTTCCCTAACTCTGCCTTCTTTTCTCCTTTACCTCTTCTTGGAACTTCCACCTTTCTCTATTCTGCCCTGCCAGAGGACAAAAGAAGCTTCTTTATTAATCAATGGTAGCAAAGCACATTCACAGCATACAGAGGGGAATCACATAACACCTCCCCTTTCTTATCTAAATAAAAAGGAAGGTTTTAACTTTAACATAATGAAATTACAAATAACAAAACAGGTATCAAGAAAGAATTACAGTTACCATATTTATATCTAGTCTATCTTTAGCATAACTAAGGAAAACTATAATCATAACTATCTATTCTTCAACTATATCAAAGACCCCAGAAGTATGAAATATTACCTAAGTTAACAAGATGTGCATTGTAAGCAACTTTCAAAACTCTAGGATTAGTAACCCAGAGTTCTTCTGTAACTTTGCGGCATACGTGTTTGGACTGTCACACTTCTGTAGCCAAGTTCAGCGGCCACTTTTCAGTGGGGTCCACATGTCCGGTACATACAGCATACCATCAAGCAGTTAAGTCAAGAGCAGTTTCTTGCCCAAATGGATAACAAACTCCATAAGGAGTCTCTTCAATGCCTATCATTCTCTTGAAGTAGGTTGGTGCTACCAGGAGCAGATGTATTTTATTGTCACAAACAGTCCTAAGTTTTTAAACCATTTTAAATTTCATATTCTGTTAGTCTTTGGAAGGTTTGAAGAATACTTAACCATCTGAACTATATATCTCTGTACACCTAGAAAACCTAACTAACATGACTACAATCTTGACTATTATAGATAACAATCTATTTACCTGGATTGTTAATTGTGCATTATATTTTTAAATGTGCTGTACAAATGCAATAACTTAATTAAGAGCAGAAATATACATATTACAAAATTGACCTTAAATTTGTATCCAAAATCTGAGATCCAATGCAAAGTATTCATCTCTATATCATTTCCCCCTCTAATATTATCAAACATTTATAAACAATATTTGGGAAATTTGGGCATAGTTCTCTCCAAACTGATTTATGCTTTTGGGGGACAAAGTATTCTGGGTATGTACAAAGAACTTTCAGAACATCTTGGTCCATCAAACCACATCAGTCTGAAAGTCTACTGGTTCTCATCATCTGTGAAATCAAAAACATAACCTCTTTTCCAAAACAATATATCCTTAGATCCAGTTTTTGAATTGAAGACACCTTTAAAAGTATATGTTTATGCAAGATATCCATTAGTGTGGCTATAGGATGGGGAAAGTTGAGGTGCCCTCTCCTCAGCTGCTCAAGGAACAAGCTGGGGCCATTTCTTTGG
>LOEQ01000927.1:86834-108107 GCA_001685075.1 Bramus lutescens | reverse complement strand
GATGGAGCATGTGATCAAACCAGACTCTCTGAACATGGCTGACAATGAGAGCTGGCTGAGAAGCCAAGGACAATGAAACTGGGTTTTGGGGAAAAATATGTTTATTTAGCTTAACAGCCCCAGTATCAAATATCTCTCTGTACTTAGCTCATTTACAATAAAAAATTCAAAGAAAGCACAATGGCATACATAATCTAGGCTCTGTCAATATTCCATCTTTATGTGGGTTATTTTTCTTTAGTCCTTTAATCTATTATTGTCTAAATGGTCTCTATAAAGACTTTGTTTTTTTCTGTACTCTTTTTCTTCTCTCTCTTAAGGCTATGTACATTTTTTAAACACATTCTGAATCATTTAGATGTTTATTTCTGTCTGAATCTGTCTTTATTTCATATTTATAATTACTTTCTTACCAGGAGCAAATTTAAAATGGTAAGTAGCTTGTTTGCAGTGACCCTGGATGCTGGATCTATATCTCTCAGCCTTTCAATATTGCTGACGTAATTTACCACCAGCTCAGGGATCTCCGGGTGGGTGTTCACCAACTTAACTCTGGATATCGCTGTATAGTGTATAAACTCTTTTTTTATCTGAGTAAAACTTAAATCTGTCCATGCAATGCACTGCACAGCCTCGAAATTTCTCGGTGTATGTTGTCAGAAATCTGCCCTGCTCTCCTGCCTGTGCACTCCTAGCAGAAATCTGCTGCTGCTGCCTGCCCAGAAGCGGGACACTGAGCTGTGGGTATGGTCTCAGATATTTCACACATACCCCTCTTAGTGGGCAACCAAGCATCTAGACCCCAAAATTTGGGTGGCAGGTATCATCCCCAAATATTTGGGTGTCGTTCTGTAAACAGAGACTGTTCCTTCATTTCCTTGCTGCCCAGAGCAGAAATAATCACATAGAAACTATATCAATTACAACACTGCTTAGCCAAACACTTAGGCTTGTTGCTATCTATCTCTTATGTCTTAAATTAACCAATTTCTATTCTATGTATTTCCTTGAGGCTCATGGTTTACCAGTAAGTTTCTAGCATCAGTCTCCTTCAGCAGCTAGCTGGTATCTTTCCGACTTCACCTTCTGTCTCCCAGCTTTCAGTTTAGTTTTCCTGCCTAACTCTCTCTATATAAACTCATTGCTTTTACAATGTTATATCAAAATTTCTACTACTTGTTAAAATAAATTTTCTTTATACTGTAATAATTATTCACTTTAAATAGCACTGATTCAAAAAATCAGGCAAAAAATCAGGACCGAACTTCATTTTATTCATTCTAAGAGAATGCATGATTCTGCACATGGCATACATTAAAAGTATAATCAATCTTCTCTTGTAGCTAATAAAGGATAAACACAGTATACTTTAACTCTATGAAGGAAAAAATCAGTACTAGAATCATAATTCAAAGTCATAATAAAAATGTGAATGAGAATGTACATTCAACTAGACAACAAAGAACATATCACTTCAGTACACATAATAGTGTTTTAAAACTCTTTGGAGCCTTTAAGTTCAAAAGTTTATTGTTTATTGGATTTTTATTCATTTTTGGAATAACAACTTGTATACATTATGAAGGAAAAATAATGCATTGCATTCTTAAACAGTTGGGTCTCAAGAGAAACTGACCCAATATAAATGTGTGTGTGTGTGTGAAAGTGTGTGTGGAAATTATAGAATGAATTGGCACAGATCTTCAGGTCCAGAAGACATGACAAGAAGTTCAGTGAGAGAAAAGGTCTGAAAACCAGAGAAACTGAGGGTAATTGCATTGTGCTGGAGTGTCTCGAGCCTTGAGAAATGGAGTTTTTTTCTTTTCTGAATTTTATCCTTTGTGATTGATTGAGTGAGGTTTATCCATATTGGAGCAATTATTTCCTCAATAATACAAGTGTTTCCATCATAATATTGTCTTTACAGACTAATAATTGACAGCTATTTGACATTAATACTATGAAAAGGGATAGCACCAATTTGACTGAATTACCTGAAAGAATTTGTGTGGTTGAATTTAACAATCAGAATCTATTGAAAAGTACATAGATTAATGGATTAGATATTTCTCGAAGAAGGTAATATGCACATAATCAAAATTATGTACAAGTATGAGATGTTATCTTTACTGGATAAGTTTTATTCTTGAAATCCTCAGTGAGGGCATTAGAACAGAACACTAGACAGGAGATTCAGATTTTACAAAAGGCAGTAGGAAAATGATTTGAAAAATTGAGGATTTTATTGAAATTGGTGAGCAAGGACAGAAGGTAAAAAGGATAGGATTTAGCTTCATCAGTTCATGCCAGGGCCCAGGATGACTTAGACAGAATTTTAACTGCATATCCAATAATTACCTCAGAAAGATCATTTGGCACAAAGTACCCTAAGGTAGTCAAAAAATAGGTATGGGAACCTATACATATGAGTGATCTAAAAGAAATAAAACAAGCAAGAGTTTCTTATTGGCTACATTCTTCTTTTGTCAGAGAAATTGTGAAAACAGGGCTTCAAGAGAGATGGATTGTGGACTCAATGACTTTCAAAGATTATTAGGAGATATTTCTTGTCTACAACTAGCTGTTAGGAGAACAACTGATCTAATAATTCAATTAAACAAAACTTTAGATGGTGACAAAGACTTAAAGAAACCCAAAATTTAACAGCTAAAGTGGAAAAAGAACTGATGTTCATTAAAGAAAAATTACAGGCGGCATATGTAGATAGAGTGAACCTAAATATTAATTGTATTCTAGTCATATTGTCTTCCAGAATTTCCCATATAAGAATTTTAATGCAGAGGGGAGATAGTATCTTAGAATGGATCTTTTTACCACATAAACGAAGCAAAAAATTTAAAACTTATTTATAAAAAAGCCTCTGAATTAATTATAAGAGGAAAATTGAATTTGTTAAATAGCAGGTATAGATCCAGAAGAGAATACATTGTCATTAACTACTGACGAAATTAAAAATTATGCAAAGACAAAGGACCAAGGCAAAGAGATTGATCTATTTTTTGGGAGAAATTAATAGCAATCATCAAAAAGTGATAGAATTAACCTTATAAAGAGAACTACTTGCATTATTCCCCCAGTTGTATGTGATGCACCAATAACTGGAGATTGTACATTTTATACTGCTGCAAATAAATCAGGAAAAGCATGTTACAAATGAGAAGAATTAAGTAATGTGGAACAAAGTCATTATAATTCGTTTCAAAAGGCAGAGTTATATATTATTTGCACAATACTAAGGGACTTTAAAAAACCTCTCAATGTAGATACTGATTCACAATATGCAGAGTGATTTTGCATATTTAAACCTCTAAATTTATACCAGATGGTATAGAATTGACTTCATTGTACATTTAATTTCAAGATTTAATCAGGAATAGGTTTTATTCCATAAACATAACACACATCTGATCCCATAAAGGTCTGCCCAGTCCTCTAACTCAAGGTAATGCAGAAATTGACTGATTATTGATTGGAGGTGTGCTGAATGCCTCATAATTTCATAATAAATATCATGTCAACCACAATATTTAAAGAAAGAGTTTTGTATTACATCTTAACAAGGTAAGGAGATTATAAAGAGATGCCCTACTTTCTCTTTCTATAACCAAATACCATGACTTGCATGGAATAACCCAAAGAGTACTCAAAGGAATGAGATCTGGCAGATGGATGGGTTCCACTTTATGGAATTTTAAAATTTTTAAAAATATTTATACCACACTATTGACACATATTCAAGTTTTCAGTGGACAACTATATTGAGCTCAGAAAATGCAGATTCAGTGATCACATATTTATCAGACGTTATGGCCATAATGGGCATACCTGCACTGCACAAATAAAGACAGACAGTGGTCCACCATATGTGTCTAGGAAACTGAAATAGTTTTGGGATTATTATAATATAAATCATATTACAGTTATACCACACAATCCTATGGGTCAGTCAGATATAGAAAGATGAAACTGAGCTATAAAGGATATGTGAAATTAATAGAAAGTGATGAAAAATACCCCCAGGAATAGATTGCATAATGCTTTATTAACCTTGAATTTTCTTATTGCCAATGAAAAAGGAACAACTACACCAGAGCAACATTGGATAATAGGAAAAAAAACCTTCTGAATTAATTCAGTCAGTATATTTTAAGGATGTGTTTACTTCAGAATAGAAACAAGATGTGGTACATTGGGTAAAGGGTTTCATTCTTATTTTCACAGGAGAAGAAAAGTTATGGATACCATCAAAACTAATAAAGATTCAGTTTTCATACAATAGGTGTCAGCTGCTTATCACTCCTTAGCTAGATGTGAGACCTAGTGATCTGTCCTTCCGCAAAACTTCAAGCTTTTGGTCCTGGGTCTGTGAAGATCTTCTGTATGTTATTATAACTTCCATGAATTCATATGCACAAGGATCCTGAAATCACTGTTCCATAGTAGCCATCCACTGACAATGGCCCTTACATTCATTCTCTCCCATCTTTTGCAGTGATTATTGATCCTTGAGAGGAGCGGGTGTGTCTAACTGAAGGTTCCTTTGGTTGTGAGAAGACACCACAATGATGGCAACTCTTATAAAGGAAAATATTTAATTGGGGCTGGCATACCTTGAGAGGTTTAGCCCCTTAATCATGGTGGGATGTATGATGGCATGGTGTCATGGAGGTAGCTGAGAATTCTGTGTCTGGATCTGCAGGTAGCAATATTAGAAAATGATGCTGGGCCTGGTGTGAGCATCTTAAACCTCAAAGGCCATCCTCCAGTGGCATACTCCTTCCAACAAGGCCACACCTCAGAATAGTGCCATTACCTATGCTCCTCTGATGGTAGCCATTTTCATTCGAAATAACACATAGACATATATTTCCTGTTGTAGAAGTAAAAAAAAATAGTGCTGAAAGGTAGAATAAAAGTATATAGGTTATACAATGCTTAAGATGTTTATGAAATTTGAAAATTGCCTCCAAATTCTTGTCCTTGGGCTTACATAACTTAAACACAATTTGAACGAAGAAGAACAAAGAACATGGTAAATAATCTGTCTCTTGTCTAGGATATTTTATAGAGAGAATATTATGGCATGTTCACTATCATGATTACAATACACTGTGCAGACTTCCCTCATGGAAAGGAAATGTTATTATCCTCCTGTGCTTGAATATGAGACTCCCTGCAAAGTTATGCACTAAGGTTACCTGTGAGAATAACCAACACAACACTGAAATTTTGCCAATAACACAATAAAGTAACAACACTAGAAAATATTTATAATAATGTGAAAATGAAATGTGTCCCCAAGAGATAAATAAACTGAGTAAGGGCTCTCCAATACATATTCCTATTGGAAGGAAAAGGATATATGAGGGAGTCTTGGAGATGCAAATATATGAATGCATGATTGTGAGGCTATTTACCTCACACTTATTCTCAGAACCCATAATATCAACATATATCATTTTGTAAATATTTCACACCTGATGTTTTGAATTTGAATTCTTCTCTCTTTGTTATTTTAATTTTGGGTTTTTGTCTTATTTTATTTTTCTCTCTTTCATAACTTTTTGCCTTGGGATAAATGTTTGGCATTAAAGCATTTAATTAAATATGTGATTTTAAGATTGCCTACTCATTATTTTACATTTTTCCCCCACTGGTGCCAAACAGAAATCACTGATATTTTCACAGAATTACTATTGGAACAGAAAGAAATTAAATACTATCTTATTTTCTTTAGATTTTTTCCTTTCAGTATTATTATGCTTATACTTAACTCTATTCAAGATAATGATAACTAATGATACTTGCTTAGAAAAAACCTCAATTGTTAACTTTTGAGCTTCTGTTTCCTTAACTTTATGTTCAGCTAAGTCTTTCATACTTTTGAAACCATGTTCTAGCTCTCAGAGTATCAAATTCCATACACTATTGCTTCATTATTTATATTGTATAGCAGAGACTGCTTGTCCATTTTTCTGGCTGCCCAGACACAAATAATCACACAGAAACTATACTAATTAGAACAATGTTTGGCCAATAACTTATACATATTTCAAGCTAGCTCTTATGTAGTAAATTAACCCATTTGTATTAATCTGTAGATCGCCACAAGACTATGGTCAACTAGTAAGTTTCCAGCATCTGTTTCCTTTGCAGCTACATGACATCTCTTTGATTCTGTCTACTCTTTCTGTATAACTCTGTTCGGATATCCTGCCTAACATTACTCTTCTAAGCCATTAGAGCTTTATTCATTTTCCAATAAAAGCAACACATATACAAAACATTATATAAAAATAATATATATAATAAATATATATTATATTATACTACATCATATATTTTGCCATTATATATATATATATAATTTATNTATATATAATTTATTTTTTATTATTTTTTAATAAAATTACCTGATTCTATTTTTGTTGTTGTTATTTTCAAGAAATTATTTCTCTGTATTTACAACCTGGCTTTCCTGTATTTCATTTTGTAGACTAGGCTGAACTCTAACTCACAGAGATCCACATGCCTCTGTCTCCCAAGTGCTGGAATTAAAGGTATGCACCATCATTACCCAGCTATATTTTTTACTACAAGAGAATTTCAATAATATGTATTTTATTGTTTCTATTCAGATACTCTTAGGGGGGTGGTGAAATTGTCAATATTATATAATTTACATTATCATTTGCTGTTTTATATTTATTAACTTTACCACATTAAATTTCATAAGCATCTAAACTATACTTGGTAGTCTAAGATTTCCCACTCTTAGAGTTTAAATTAAGGAGATAAATCAGTGCATACATCTTTTAATTTTCAGCTTGCTTTCTTCAATTATTTGTAATGCACAAATAAAAAGAATATATAGAATTAAATTTAATCAAAATTTCAAAACAAACTAGTTTTATTATTTGAATGTTTATATATCTCTGCTTTGTTTTGCCCGTAAATATTTTCTTTTGCAAATAACAATATCATTTATTTTTAGTAGGATCATTATTTTTGGTAAATGCGATTAGGAAAATAAAAGAGAAGTTTTTTGGATAAAAATTATTCAAAATGAATATTGTTTAAAATATACGTTTATTATCTTGTGAATGTAACATAGGTCAGGACTTTATAACTATCCTTATTAGCAGGCCTTAAACCAGGTAAATATTTAATATATATCTTTTTTTTAAGACAGAGAGTCTCTGTAGATTTTGGTGCCTGTCCTGGAACTAGCTCTTGTAGACCAGAATGGTCTCAAACTCACAGACATCTGCCTGCCCTGAGTGCTGGGATTAAAGGCATGCAGCACCACTGCCTGGTTTGTGTATCTGAGTTACACTATATATGTATGTATAGACAAAAAGAAAGAAAGGATTAAGGTACTTAAAAATCAGTAGGTCTGTGTTCTACAAACATAAATAGGAGGAAGATAAATGGAATGACTTTGATTTCTGAAAAAGAAATAATTATGAGTTGAGATATATCATTTCCAGAATGACCACATAGTAAAAATAGACAAGTATAAATAAAAAAAATTAGCAATGTGAAAATGAAAGAACTAATTATTGTCAAGAAATAGTGTAGCTGCTTTTGATTTCAGTGGTATTTACATGTGAACTAGATTTCATAAGCGAAATATATTTTTATTTACACTCTTTTCTTTACCTGTTGCATTCTTAAACAATATTTTGTTTACCTTAAGAATTAAAATGTACAATTATGAAACATAATGTGACAGAAACAATTCAGTATGTGTGTGCTCTTTTGAAATAAGTTTCTATATGGCATTTTTCTGAAGAATATTTTAAAATAGCTGTCATTGTACGTGCTAAAAGGAAAATTTCAAATCAGAGGGTTATTCAAAGGTTAATTGAAAAATAAAATTATAACAATTGTCCATTTAGTTGTCCTTAAGCAATTTAAGATTGCAGGCAATTATACAAGTTATATAAATGAAACACAGTATAAGCTTTGAAGTACATGCTAATGTAGTTGTATATATAAAAAAAAACCCTGTACATTTATCTCATGTATTTGATAGAAAGAAATAGGTGTAGCTGCCTCAAAGTCAAAGTTTGGTCTTCAACAAAGGACCATGCTGTGGGATTTCCCTCTATGCTATGATTACCATCGATAAATAAAGGAACTACTTTGGGCCTATAGCAGAGCTATAATGGAACAGAGCTAGGTGGGGAAAACTAAGCTGAATGCTCAGAGAAAGAAGGCAGGGTCAGGGAGATGCCATGGAGCTGACACTGTAGACAGACATGCTGAAACTTTACTGGTAGGTCACAACCACATGGTGATGCACAGATTAATTGAGATGGGTTAATTAATATGTTAAAGTTAGTGAATAAGAAGCTAGAGCTAATGGACTAAGCAGTAATTTAAATAATATAGTTTCTGTGTGGTTTTGGGGGCGCTAAGCAGCCAGGAACTAATTAGCAGCATCCTACTAAAACAGAACTATGAAAAAATATCATACAGCAATATATAAGTTGAAGTATCAAGTTAAAATTTAAGCGTCATTAAATTTGCCTCAAGGTAAAATTGTCTTTTGATATATATAGCAAATATAATGAGAAAAAATATAATGAGAAAAAAATGACTTTCCTTCTCCTTGTAGCTATCAATGGCCAATAGCCCATCTAAGAGGAGTGGGGTTTCTTGTCCCTATTCCCTCTCCTATGTTTGGAATTTTTCTGGCTATGGATTATGAAGGCCTCATGTATATTGTCCCAACTACTACAAATTTATATGTGAAATTGCCCTGCTGGGTCAAGAAAATAATACTTATTGGCAGTCAACTGCCACCTCTGACTCTTCAAAAATTTTGTTCCCTCTTCCAATTACCCTTCATCCTTAAGTTTAGAGGTTGTCATATAGATATCCAACCTAAGTCTGAGTAATCTGTATTCTTTTATTCATATACCCTAAGCAGTTGTGTAACATTAAATCTTGTTAAACTATTTCATTTTTATAACAGTTATTTTACAATGTTTAAAATGTGAATTTAAACTATAAAGTTTGCCCCTCTAGCTAGATGTGTGTTTGGCATATTTTCCATATTAAAAATAAATTTAAAGAACTTGTAACTTGCTATGAATGATAAAACTTCTACAAGTTATTAACCAATAAATTGCAGACAAAAATGAGTTTTAGAATTGTGTTTTTTAAATATTTATTAGTTTTTCTAGCATTTGTTTAATCGATTAAATGATTTTAATTGATTTATTTGTATAATTAAAATCTTCAAGACACTTAGAATATCATCAGTATTCTGTGGGATGGTTTGAATAGATATTGCCTCTAAATACTCATATGTTTCAATACTTGGTGTCTAGGAAGGGGCACTGTTATGAGGTCTGAACTTCTTGGAGTTTGTGGGGCTTTGTTCAAAGAAAATTTTCCCTGTGGGCCAGGTTTTAGGTCTCATTACTATTCAAGCATTATCCAGTATGGGACAGCTTACTTCCTGTTGACTGTGGATTAGATATAAACTCGCAGTTACCTCTCTAGCATTATGTCTTCCTGCATACTGTCAGGTACTGCCATGTTAATAATGGACTCAATATCTGAAACTGTAAATCGGCCTCAACTATAGATGTTTTCCTTAATAAACACTTCTATGGTCATGTTTCTTCATTGCAATAGAAACTCTAGTTAAGGCACTCTGGTAGAAATATGCATCTGTGTCCAGTAATCGGATCACCTTAAAAAGCAAAATTGTGAATAACTGTCACAGCAACCAGTAGACATTGAAAGATTATTTTTATACTACAAATTATCCTTCAAATATGAAACCTAAAAAATAGCTTTAGGGATACAGATTATGTAAACTAATAATGACTTTGAAGTGAAAATAAGAATATTTTTCAAATAGAATAAACTTTACTTCACCAAAGAAAACACTGTTATAGAAGTTTCCTGAAAAAAAAATGTAATTTTCTAACCTCATTTGTTCTCTGAAATAAAATGAGGAAATACCACTCAATATGATAGATATAAATTGATTAATATAATACAGGAAAATATAATGTTTTATATAAAACAAGTTATATAGTATCATCGCCAATGATAATGGACAATGCTTGATTTTGAATTAATTTTTTACCAAAATTAAAAAACATAGTAAATCATTATGAATATAAAGATTATATCATGACACATGTTAATAATAATGTATTTCATTTGGAAATGAAGTGGAGAAATAAAGAGAACAGGACTCAGTTTTGTACATTTTCTGTAACTTTTAGCCATCCATACACTATTGTGTCAATTCTTTTGAAAGGCTGAAACCTCAGAGGAATTTTTTGACAGGAGACACAAAAAAATCAACTAGAAATTGTCCACTTGTTTGCTTGGTGATGATTATCTGTCATTTTCTTGACATCCCCCTTGCACAATGCATCCTTCCAGCAACCTTACTCAGGACATAAGATAAAAATGTGACTATATCTAGAGATACCACACATCAATCGTTAAATACACATCCATTTCAGCACAATGTTTATGTTAATGGAAATTTCAGTGAAAAACCTTCATTATGTGTACAAGAACACTTTTACATATAACTTTGTGAGCAAAGTAAAAATTAAATACTTGATAATAAAAAATTCATAAATTTTTAAACTGAAAACATATTTCTATATTTTTGAGAAATTGGTGATTTTTAACAATGTAATTAGATGATATAAGCATTTTTCTCATTAACAGCCAGAAAATCTATTATTGAAAAATGATATTTGCATCATTGAAATTATAAAACTATTAAATTTCTCATGTTTTTTCTGTAATTCTTTTAGCCACCCTTAAGGCTGCACTTCCGGATTCTGAAGCTGACACATGTACCCCTGTGTGTGCATGCGTGGGTCGCCCAACATCTTTGTCATCAGCGTCTGATGCAGAAGCCTCTTATGCAGGCATCGCCCGTCATCAGCGTCTGAGGTAGGCATGTCTTTTCCCTTGTGTGCATGTGCTTGGAAGCCTTTAAAAGCAGGACGCGCCATTTCTACCTCTCTCCTCCATTTCTACCTCTCTCTTTTTCTGTCCACACGTGTCCCCAAGCTCGTGAGTGAGCACAAAACCCTCTTAATAAGCTCCTATGTGGGTTCGTTAGTGTCTCATGTTCTCTTCTCATTTCTGCCAGACGTTTTTATTTTCTTTTATGCTTCAGTTTAAGAATCCTCAGTAGTCAATTTGTATCATTTTTAGAAAAAATGAATTTATTTCCTTTATGTGTATGCTTAAATCTCTTTTTTAACCTTTAATTAAAATTATATTATTTATTAATAAAATATATTCTTACAGTTTACCCTCCCATGTGGCCTACCATTTCCTCCTACCTGATCCACTCCCTTTCTGTCTCTCTTTAGAAAAGAACAGGATTCTAAGAGGTACTGGTATCCGCTATCCTCTCTAGCTCCTAGATTTTTTCAGCCTTCTTTTCCCTGGTGCTCAGTAAACTCTGAATGAGGGATTTGGTGGATATATCCCATTTAAACGTTCTCATCACATAATTTCTGGAGGTAGGCCTCTTCTTTTGTTCCCCTTTTGTATATGGAGACTGTGCTTTTGCTTCCTAGATACCCAGACCCGAATAATTACACATAAACTATGTTAATTATAACACTGTTTGGCCAATTGCTAAGGTATGTTTCTAGCTAGCTCTTATATTTTCAATTAACTCATTTCTGTCAATCTATATATTAGCACAAGGCTGTGACGTACCAGTAATGGATTTCCTTCCTGGCTTTACTATGCTAAGCCATTGGCCAAAATAGTTTTATTCATCAATCAATAAAAGCAACATATGTACAGAATGGACAAACCCCCATTACCTTTTGATGACAGAATAAGCTTCTCTGATAATTACTGGGTAAGGCATGTTCAATATGTATCACAGATTATCATTAGGATTAATTTAATTAATACAACTTTTCCTTTTAGAACAGAAGGATTTGGTTTTACCCTAGGACTCTGGGAGATCTAGTTTCTGGTTCTTGGGCACCCAAGCAGTGTAGAATATTGGTATATTTCCTGGAATATGTCTTAAGTCAATTTAGCCATTGATTTGCTATTCATATGAGTTTTTTGCCACAATTGCTCTAGAATTCTAGTGGGCAGTACAAATTGTAGGTCAAACACTATGTGGCTGTGTTGGTGTTTATGTTTCACTTTTGATATCCTGCAATTCATTTTTCCATGCCCAAGACACTGAACTTAGGGCTGAAGGCTCCATGTAGATAGTTGGGAGATATAACACAATGATACTAAGATTCTTTGGATTGCCCTGATATCTCTTGTAATGGTCCCAAATTCATTTTTGATTTTGGTAATTTAAATATTCTGTCTATGTAGTTTGAATAAGTGTTTATCTTTCTTTTTGGTTGGCCAAGCACTGTTCTAATTAGTATAGTTCCTGTGTGATTATTTGTGTCTGGGCAGCCAGAGAAAAGAATCAACTTTTGTTCTGTTGATTCTTTGTATTGTTATCTTTGTTTTTATTTTATTGGTTTCAGCCTTAGCTTTATTATTTTTTTTTCTGTATACTCCTCTTATGGACATTCTTATTTCTTTTTCCAAGAATGTTCACCTTGCTAATGTGTGATATCTCTCCTGTGTTTTGTTTGTCTTTTCCATTTTAATTTGTTTTGCTTTGTTGTTTTTATTTTTTAAAAGATGTTGTATGCATATATGAAGAAAATCATCTAGTGACAAGTGCTTCACTTATGTGTCCTCCCACATCTTGCTTGTCTACGTACATTTTGGTAATTGAGATTATGCAGCATGTAACATGCTTTCACCCATATTTTGAAGATTCACTACCTAAAATCCCACATGATATGACTATTTTGATAACCAAGAATACACCATGCCTTCTTAATCTGCCAGATAAAATCATAATCTTGTCTTTCTTGGTAACAAAAATTTTATCAAAAACAAAAATGGCAGCAAGCCTCTAGATAGAAAACCTGACAAAGTTATAATTAAAATTCTACATTCTCAATATGCTTCGCTTACAAGCAAACATTCTTAATATACATACATAGTGCTATGATTTTGAGTCTTAGAACTGCCTTCATGATTTCAATTATAATAAAAGTAGGATATGTTGTGTTTAATTTCACTGAGTTTCAGAAAATGTGTAAGTTCTTTCTATCTTTTCGTGTTGACACATTTTATGCAGTTTTATTTTATTCTGTTTCCCTTAGTTGATAATCATTCTGGGTTTTGTTGTTGTTATTGCTGGTATTGTTCATACCAAGTTTAACCAATGGTGGTCTGATAGGATGTAGGGAGTTATTTCAGTTTTCTTTATCTATTGATACTTGCATAGTGCCTAAAGAACAATGCCAGAAAGTTTTGAAGAAAGTTTGGTGAGGTGCAGAAAAGAAGTTACATTCTTCTGTGCTTCAGTGTAATGTTTTGTAAATAACTGCTTGAACTATTTAGTGTATATTGTCTGTTAGCTTCAATATTTCTCTGTTTAGTTTTTGTCTAAACAGACAAGTTCAGTTTTGTCTAAACCTGCCCATTGGTGAAAAGGAGATATTGAAATCTCCCACTATCTGTATGTGTGGTCACTATGTGATTTACACTACAGTAGTGGTTCTTTAATAAACTTGGATGCCCTTGTGTTTGGGGGATAGATCTTAATATTGAAATGCCATCTTGTTGGATTTTGACTTTATGAGTGAGTAGTGTTCACCCCAATCTCTTTTGATTATTTTTGGTTTAATGTCCACTTTGTTAGATATCTTAATGGCTACATCAGCTTGTTTATTAGGCACATTTGCTTGTAATATTTTGTTTGCAGCTCTTTATCCTGAGCTATTATCTATCCTCCATGCTGAGATGGTTTATTGGATGCAACTGAAGAAAAAATACTCTTTTCACAGTCATTTTGTTAGTTTGTATATTTTTCCTTTCGGCATTGATACCAATGATATTGAACAATGATTGCTGATTTCTATTTGTTGTTCTTTTGCTATAGGTGATAGTGATGTGTGTGTGTACAGCTTTGTATGTAAGAGAGTGTGAGAGTGTGTTTCCTTTCTATGATTTTGCTGGTGTGAACTACTGCTATTACTTGTATTTCAGAGGTGTAATTAACCTCCTTAGATTGGAATTTTTCTTCTATCTCCTCTTATATTGCTGGGGCTTTTAGATAGATATTGCTTAAATTTGACTTAGTCATGGAATGAAGATCTAATTTTCTCCATCCAGTATGATTAAAAATATTACAGGATATAGTAGTCTTGGCAGGGGACCGTGATCTCTTAGATTCTATTGCATACCTGTTAAAGCTCTTCTGGCTTCTAGAATCTCCACAAAGAAGTCAGGAGCAATTCTAATAGTCTGCCTTTATATGTTACTTGATCTTTATCCTTACAGCTTTTAATATATTTTATTTTTTCTGAACCTTTAGTGCTTTTGTCATTTTGTGCCAGGGGATTTCCTTTCTGGTCTAATATATTTGGTGTTGTCTATGTTTTCTTGTACCTTTATAGGCATATCTTTCTTTAGGATAGAAATATTGCCACTTTGATTTTAGTGATAATATTTTCTGGGCCTTTAGTGGTAGAATTTTTCTCCTTCTTATATTTCCATTACTCTTTGGTTTGGTCTTTTCATAGTGTCCCAAATTTCTTTGATGTGTTTTGTCAGTAGTATTTCAAATTTAATATGTTGTTTGACAGTTATATACATTTATTCTTCCATGCCTGGGATTCTGTGATTCATCTCTTGAATTCTTAAATGTTTTCCTTCCAGAATTCCCTAGGTTTATATTTTCTTCACTGATTTTATTTCTATTTTCAGCTCTTCAACAGTTTTATTCATTTCTTCCCACATGTTTTCTTGCCTTTTAATTTGAAATTTATTCATGTCCTCTTTATGGAAATTTATCATCTTCATATATATGGTTTTAAAGACTTTTTCTTGGGCATCAGATCTATTAGTACATTCTGGGCCTTATGTGGTAAGGTAACTTAGTGAAAACATATTCTCCTAATGATTGATTTCTTTTTTTTTTCTTTTTTTGCTGGCATCTATACATCACACTTTGGGATGATTTTAAGTTTAAGTGGTAATTTCTAGATTTGCCTATGTTGGGTGGATGGGTGGGTGGATGTTTGGTTCTTTGGTTACTGTTTCCTCCCTGTACTATTTTTTTTTTGAGAAAGTGCAATTGTGGTGTGCTTCCTGTTTCCCTGCCCTACTCTGCTGGAATAGTCACAGCAAATGTCTGCCGGCATTTGATGTCGGAATGCTGTTACCAGTTAGAAATGGAAAATCAAAGGAGAAGTATCAGTGCCCCGAGGACCAGCAGTACACACCTTGATGAGGATCCAGTGAAGTCAGCAAACTAGGACTTTATCTGAGGAAGTAAGGAAAAAGACATATACACTCTTGAAGATTTCTTTCTGACTTCTTTTTTTTAATTCTATGTTTTATTTTTTCTTCTACACCTGGAAACATGTTTAGTTTGTAAAACATATATGTGTGTAACATATTATACATATATATCTGTAATGTATATATAGATATATATTATAAAAAGCTTCAATATTAATATAATTTAAGTTTTGCCATACTCAGAGGAATGACAAAATTGTCATCACAATTTTTTTCTCCAAAATTATAGTGTTTAAATATGGCTAACATAAAATGATCCCTTTTCAGACTCTAGAAATCCTGGCTTAGTAGCTTTACTAAAATAGGTCTGATCTGAGTCTCATTTTTACCTCTTTCTGATCATTTTTCCATGTCTGCTAGAAAACCTGCAGGGATGCTTGCACAATGGTATAGTTAAAGAAAAAGAATATGGCAATAGAAAATGAATATCAGTTTGTGATATTTATGAGAATATAATAAATAGTAATTTGATTTTTCAAAATGACTTTCTTCTAAAATATATTAATTTGACTTTTGTACTTATATGTTTTAAATTGAAAAAAGAATATATTTGCCCATTGATGGAAGACAGATAATTGTTTTATTATTATAGTTTAAATACTCAGTCAGTTTACAAGGTAATTAGGCAAATTAATGATGTTAACATTCATAAAATTAAGTATATGAATTGATTTAGATTAGTATGTTGTTTATATTAATAAGACACATAGCTTAAAAGATTACTTAGAAGGCAAATAATGGACTGATTTTGAATTTAATTGGAGAGTGGTTAGGAATGGTATTAAGAGAAGTTTTAAGGATAAATAAATAGTGTCTTTAAGTCTTACTGAATTGGATAGGTTTTACAAATTTAGTAAGCCATAAAATACTGGAAGAGACTCAAGGTGCAAAACATCATTTAGAGACCATGGATGGACATATTAAATTATGGCATGAATGACATTTTCAAACTCAGCATTGAGATTCTAGATTATTTTTCTGAGTGAAAAATGAGTTGAAAAGTTATAAATATAAGGTTTTCTAGTTCAATATAAAGTTCAGAGCTTCTGAAACAAATATATATCACAACATTAATTCAGAGTACAATGCAAACTGATCCTTTAATTTTGAAAACTACCAAAATTTACACCTGCAGCAAGAACACTGAGAATAAAGAGTTAAGGAGTTTAGAAGGCAAATCCTTGAACTTTTCTTTGTGGCAGGACCAAGACACAGCCCACTGCATGGAGGCTGAGCAAGTCATCCCACCATAGAGAATGGGCTCCAAAAACCAAGCTCATGCACCAGGGATATTTCATAGTCTTACACCTGAGGCCCAGCAAACAGACCAAGCCACACAACTGTTATTCACATAAAGAGGACATAGTTCAGTCCAATGCAGGAACCCCAGCAGTCAGTCCAGAGATTGTGAGCTCCTACTAGATTAGAAAATTTCCCTATGTGAGTCTCCTTGTCATAACTTTGATGCCCCATGCTCATATAATCCCATCTCTCTTTCTCTTAGACTGGACCCTTGGATTTTGGCCCAGTGCTTGGCCATAGATCTCTGCATCTGCTTCCATCAGTTACTAGACAGGGTTCTATGGTCACAATTAGGGTAGTCACCAATCTGATTTAAGGAGAAAATAATTTCAGATATTCTCTACCCTATTGCTAGGAATCTTAATTGGGATCATCCTTGTGGATGGCTTGGAAATTGCCTAGCACCATGTTTCTCCCTGACCCAATAAAGAATCCCTCTATCAAGATATTTCCTTCATTGCTCTCCTAGTCTCTCCTTCCTCAAACACAACATCCCAATCCATCGTGTTATGATTCCCATCCCCTCTTCTTTTCTTCCCTTCCCCAGTTTGACAAGGAGATCTTTTCTGTTTCCCTTCATAGGTTGATCCATGCATCTGCCTTAGTATCCTCCTTATTATTGACTAGATTCCCTAGAGGTGGAGATTATAATATGGTTATCCTTTGTTTTACCTCTAATGTCCGCTTATGAGTGAGTACCAACTGTGTTTGCCTTTCTGGATGTGGGTTATGTCACTCAAGGTGATTTTTTTATATCACTATCCATTTGCTTGCAAATTTCATGGTGCTATTGTGTTTTTACACCTGAGTAATACCCCACTGTTTAAATATACAACAATTTCTTTATCCGTTCTTCAGTTGAGGAGTATCTAGGATGTTTCCAGGGTCTGGCTACTACAAATAATACTGCTATAAATATAGATGAGCAAGTATCATTCTAGTATGTTTGAGCATTTTGGGGTATGTTCCCAATAATATTTTTTTTTTACTTTTTCTAATGAAGTTTAGTATTATTCTTTTGGAATCTGTGAAGAATTTTGTTGGGATTTTGATGGTGATTACATTAAATCTGTAGATTGTATTTGGCAAGATTTCCATTTTTACTGGGTTGATCCCACCTATCCAAGAGCATGGGAGATATTTTCATTTTCTGATATCTTCTTCAATTTCTTTCTTCAAAGACTTAAAGTTCATATCACATAGCCATTTATTTTCATTGGTTAGAAGTATTCCAATATATTTTGTTATTTGTGGCTATTGTAAAAGATGATGTTGTTCTGATTTGTTTTTCAGTCCATTTATCATTTGTATACGAGAGTTACTGATTTTTTGAAGTTTATCTTGCATCCTACCATATTACTGAAGGTATTTATCATCTGTTAGAGATCCATGGTAGAATTATTTGGGTCACATATGTATACTGTCATATCATTTGCAGATAGCAAAAGTTTGACTTCTTCCTTTCCAATTTGTATCTCCTTGCTTTTTTTGTCTTATTACTCTAGATAGAACTTTGAGTACTATATAGAATACATATGGAGAGAGTGTACAGTCTGCTCTTGTTACTGATTTTAGTAGAATCACTTTGAGAGTAGCTTTATTTGGTTTGACTGGCAGCTGGCTGTATATTACCTTCAATATGTTTATGTATGTTCCTTATATCCTTGATCTTTCTGAGATCTTTATCATAAATGGATGTCAGATTTTTTCAAAGACCTTTTCAACATCTAATGAGATGATCATTTTTTTATTGTCTTACAGTTTGTTTATTTGAAGTATAACATTGACAGATGTTTATATGTTGAATAACCTCTGCATGATTGGGCTTAAGCTGACTTTATCACGATGTATCACTGTTTTGATGATTGGATAGTTTGCTATAATTTACTGAGTATCTTTGCATCAGTGTTTGTGAGGGATACTGATCTGTAATTATCTTTCTTTGCTACATGTTTGTGTGATTTGGGTATCAGGGTAACTTTATCCTTACATAAGATTTTGGCACTTTTCTTACAATATTTTGTGGAGTATTGGTATTAGCTGTTCTTTGAAATTATGTGAGAATTTTGTGTTGAAACCATCTAGCACTTTGCTTTTGTTTTGGTTGGGAGAAATTTAATGACTGCTTCTGTTTCCTTACAGGATATAGGTGGTTTAACTGTTTTCCTGGTCTTGATTTCACTTTGATATGCCATACCTATGTATAAAATTTTCCATTTCTTTTAGATTTTTCAATTTTGTGTTATACAGTTTTTTGAAGTATGATCTGATGATGCTCTGGAATTCTTCAGTGCCTGATATTATGTCCCTCTTTTCATTTTTGATTTTGTTAACTTTAATATTCCCTTTTTGCCTTAGTTTGAATTAAGATTTGTCTATCCTGTTTATATTCTCATAAAAGCAATTCTTTGTTTCATTGTTTCTCTGTACTGTTCTCTTTGTTTCTATATTATTGATTTCAGGTTTTAATTTCAATGTTTCCCAATCAACTGTTCTTCCAGTATACATTTACTTTTCTGTTCTAGAGCTTTTAGGTGTGCTGTTGAGTCACTAGTGAGATTTTTTTCAAATTCTTTCTGCAGACAATAGTTATATGAACTTTCTTCTCAGCATTGCTTTCTTTGTGTCCCACAAGTTTGGGTATGTTGTGTTTTCATTTAGTTCTGGGAAGTTTTTAACGTCTTTATTTCTGCCTTGACCCATTGGTGATTGAGTTGAGCCTTATTCAATGTCCATGAGTTGGTAGGCTTTCTGTAATTTGTGCTGTTTTGTTGAATTTTAACTTTAAGTCTTGCTGATCTGATCTGATACAGGGGGGTTATTCCAACTCTTTGTATCCATTGTGATTTGTTTTTTTAACAAGTATATGGTTAATTTTAAAGAAGGTTCCAAGAGGTTCTAGAAGAAAGTATATTTTTGGGGGGGAATAGAAGTTTGCGGCTGTCTGGCAGAGAACACAGACAGTGTACAGACAGTGTTGGCTGAGGGCAGCAGCAGCTGCTTGTTTGTAGCTGTGAGTTAAGAGTTCAAGGCGATTGCAGCAATAGAAACCCCAGTAGTTGTCAAGGCGGCCTCAGAGTGTGGCATTAGACTAAAGAGATGGTCCAGGGGAAGCCTGCAATCCACAGGGGGAGAGAGCCCCCTGTCTGAATAATGAACACAGGGATTGTGTGAAAGAATCATATGTGGTGGGATCTGGTAAGTCTGCAGGATTTGGAGAGCGGGTGCTTCTCATATGTAAGGCCTGTGGAGTTTGTGGGAAAGCCAGAGATTCTTGTAGAGAGGCTGCCATAGGAAAATCTGGAATTCACTCATAGGTCTTGGAGAAAGAAAGGAAAAGCCAGTCGGTGGCACAGAGGCTCCAGCAGTTACAGCTTCAGCNCTGCCAGTAGCAGCAATCCCAGGGACATGTGACTTTCTTGTGAAATTGTGCCCCAAGTTGGAGGTCAAGTGAAGCATTTATCTAATAATTCTCTTTTTTTGATCACTGAATACCTTTATTATAGGCAAAGAACATAGAACAAAAAGAAGGACAACAAAATGCCTTATGCAAACATTCATGCGTCGGTTTCAGTATTCTCCCACTGTAGACTCATAGCTGCTATCTCTGTGTCTTGGCTACCACCACTTGGACGTGTAAAGCTATCTGCTGGCATTGAGCTTCACTCTCAGTGAGCTGGCCATACAGGCAACTTACTGCCATGTAGCCAAATGTGATCAATGACTGAAACATTTATTATTAAATGAATTAAATTTTACTTATCTTGTCATTTGTTACCATTATTTACTATTGCTAAGTATGGTTGACAGATTGTTTTGGTACCTCTCATAGATAAAAATTAATACTTTTATTTGGTTAATGAATTTGACCCTCATTCTTTTCTTTCTTTTTTGTTTATTCAGTTGATCTTTTTTGTTGTTTTTTTTGTTGTTGTTGTTGTTTTTCGTTTTGTTTTTTTCTAGGCAGGGTTTTTCTGGAACTTGTAGAACAGGTGGGACTCAAACTCCCAGAGAGCCACATGCTTCGGCCTCCCAAGTGCTGGGATTAATGACTGTACCATCTCAGCCCAGCTACCCTCATTATTTCTGAGCTCCATGTTTACATACTTGCTTTTATTTTTTGTCTTTTATTTATTTATTTTTATTTGTTTATTTATTTATTAAAAATTACCACCTCCTCCCCTCCTCACATTTCCCTCACACTCCCCCCTCCCTCCCTCTCCCCCTCCCTCTCCAGTCCTAAGTTCAGTCAGGGTTTCCCGCACTGTGGGAAGTCTAAGGTCCTCCCCCCTCCATCCAGGTTCAGGAAGGTGAGCATCCGAACAGACTAGGCTCCCACAAGGCCAGTCCATGCAGTAGAATCAAAACGACTTTGAGATATCATCTTACACCTGTCAGAATGGCTAGGATCAAAAACACCAATGACAGCCTATGTTGGGGAGATTGTGGAGCAATGGGAACACTCATCCATTGTTGGTGGGAATGCAAACTTGTGCAACCACTTTGGAAATCAGTGTGGCTGTTTCTCAGGAA
>LOEQ01000927.1:58898-68969 GCA_001685075.1 Bramus lutescens | reverse complement strand
TCACCAAGGCCAGCTGGACTTGGACTGATGGAGCATGTGATCAAACTGGACTCTATGAATGTGGCTGACAGAAAGAGCTGACTGAAAAGTCGAGGACAATGACACTGGGTTTTGATTCTACTGCATGTCCTGGCTGTGTGGGAGCCTAATTTGTTTAGATGCTCACCTTCCTAGACCTGAATAGAGAGGGGAGGAAATTGGACTTCCCACAGTGCAGGGAACCCTGACTTCTCTTTGGACTGGAGAGGAAGGGGGAGGTAGAGGCGGGAGGGGGAGAGAAATGGGAGGAGGGCAGGGGTTGGAAATTTTTAATAAAAAAATTAAAAAGACAAGCATTGCAATAATAAAAAAGAAGACTACATGGGATTAATCTATGTCCTTTGCATATGTCCAACAGCTGTGTAGACTGATCTTCATGTGTAACTCCTAACAGTGGGAGCAGAGAGTGTCTCTGACTCTTAACCTGCTTTGGGCACCTTATCTCTCACACTGGGTTGTTGTGCTCAGCCTTAACACAAGGCAAGGTGCTTGATATCATGTTTTGTTGATATCCATGTGTTGCTTGACCTTTTCAGAATAGAAATAATAGAATATGTGGATTGGTATGGCAGTAGGTAGACAGGAGGTGTAGGGATGTTCTGAGAGAAGAGGAGGAAAGAGAAACTGCAGTTGGGATGCAAAATAAATAAAATTGAATAAAAATAATTCTTATACTACTTTTACAGAGAAAATTAATAGTGGAGTGACATTGCTTATAGATTGGTATATTTTCATGTATAACTATTTTAGTATCTTCATTCTAGTGTCAGATTGAATTCTAATTTTAATACTAAATTAGCTTAAATATATTGTATTTAGTGGGTTGAATGCATGCAGAAACCTGAATTTAAGCAACCTATTTTAAAGATTTTGAATGTCTTCTGCTGACATTCAAATATAAAGTTCTAAACAAGGTTTTGTTTTACCTTTAAAAATTTAGAAGATGCAAGTTCGGCAGGAACGTATAAAGTGCCATTTTTAATTCCCATCAGATCATCATTCAGATCATGGCTGTAGGGCAATTTTATCAACTTATCTAGGAGACATCTTTCTGTTGGTTTTCATCTTTGTGTGAATTTCTAATGTTACAAGAAGTTAAACCTTTCAGTAGTAAAGTGACTATACTATGTGATCTTATAAATTCCTGAGACAATATAGTTCTCAGTTTTCTGAATAATTATGACCTTGGAGGTGATGAGAAAACTGATACATCTATAGAGATTAAAACTTTTATAGTCTTCTACTGTGGGTCTAGTGGTTATCCCTATGACAAAACTATGTGATAAAAATGAAGATTCAGTGTCCTACATTACCCAGTGGTGTCCTGTTAATTCTTCTATAGGAAAAATGGAGTCTTGAAAAATAGTGCCTGGGATTCAGGAAAAATTTTCTTTCTCATACATTTAAATAATTTTATTGGTTTGGATTTAATAATAAACACATAATTTGAGAATATGCATTATTAAATCAGTAATATCAGAGCTCATGATAAAGTTTGAGGCTGATGTATATTTTGCAATGGCCTCCCTTGCCCTCCATTAACACAACCAAGGGCTTAAAATTGCCATGCAGAAAAACCTCAGGTCTTAAGAAATTTCACTCCACTTCTTCTGTCCTATAAAGGTGTTTTCTCTAGTTTCTTAATAATGGCACTATGAAGATAGATTGTGTCTTGTGTATGTGTGTGTGTGTTTGTATGTGTTTGCATGTTTGTGTCTGTTTATGTGTGCCTATATGAGTGTGTGTGTTTGTGTCTGTTTAATTGTGTTCATGTGTCTGTGTGTGTGCATCTGTGAGGGTATGTGTGTTTGTATGTGTTTGTGTCTGCATCTCTGTGTGTGTGCATTATTTTTGTTTGTGTTTGCATGTGTTTTTCTTTTTGCATATTTGCACGTGTCTCTGTGTGTCTATGTGTGTCTGTATTAGTGTTTCTATGTGTGCATGTGTATTTGATTGAGTTTATGCATCTCTGTGTGTATTGTGTATTTGTATGTGTCTGCATATGTGTGTCTCGGTATGCATATGTATGTGTGTGTGTCTTTGTATATGTCTGGGTGTATTCATGATTGTTCGTATATGTGTGTTTCTCTCTGCATGCGTGTGTACTTTGTGTATTGGTGTGGGAGAATTGCTATATTCTGTCAATCATTTTTAAAATAAATACTGATTGGCCAGGCAAGAAGTATAGGCAGGTCAACCAGACAGGAAGTTGAGGCAGGACGATGAGAACAGGAGAATTCTGGGAAAGAGGAAGTTGAATCCTCCAATTCCTGCCCAGACTCCGAAGAAGCAAGATGTAAGCTGTCCCACTGAAAAAGGTACTGAGCCACATGACTAGCATAGATCAGAATAATGGGTTAATATAAGTTACAAGAGCTAATATGTAGCCTGAGCTATTGGGCCAGTCAGCTTTATAACTTAGAGAGATTTCTGTGTAATTTTCTTTGGGGCTTGCCCGCTGTGGGGTACCTGGTGGCCCAGAAAACCCAACAAGCCAGCCATCATGTTACAATGCATATGTGTGCATGTGTGTGTATTATTGTGTATCTTAATTTGTGTGTCTGTTTGTGTGTGCTCTGTGTGTATGTGTGCTAGTATGTGTGTCTGTATGTGTGCTTCTATGTACAGGTGTTTCTGTATATGTGTGCCTTTATGTTTGCCTTCTGTGTTCATAAAACAATCTTCTTCTGGTTATATGTAAGACTTGCTTCTGCCTTATTATTTTTTAAGAAATACATGTGTAAGCTTGGCTGTTGTGGCTGAGGCAGGTGTATTTCTGTGAGTTTGATGCCAGCCTGGCCTACAAGAACTAGGTGTAGGACAGTCTCCAAATCTACAAAGAAACAGAGAAACCTTTCTCTAAAAAAAAGTGTTTAGCTGAATAAAATATTTCTTCATCTGCTTTAGCTGTATATTTGCACTTATTAGCTATTTTCTTTGGAAGAAGGAAATTTAGGCTTATTGAGAACACATTTCCTATGACTAAGTTATACTGTCTAGCTAAGATCATTTCAAAAAATGTGTTTAAAATCTCTCCTATGCGTCAGGAAGCTCTGCAAAATTTCTACTCGTCCTTTATTAGGAGGAATTTTCTCCCACTCACATCATTATTATCTTTAGGAGTTCCTTTTTCAAGAAAAAGGCCTAGGGAGCCTAGGGGAAGCCTATCTGACATTCAATTCACATATCGCCATATGTCCTGCAAGAGCTCACATTCCATCTCCTACTACATGTTATATTTTTACGTCTGATCATCTTGCCTGATTTTTGACTGCCCTGCATTCCTTCCATTCATATGTGGCCCATTTGATCTAATAACATCATTTCGAATCTCCAGAGGGGCATCCAATTTTCCTCAGAATTCATTTTACTTGAGTATGCTGTGATTCAAGTCTGTGATAGTTTCAAATAATTTTATCCATCTTTCTCTTTCTCTGAAGCCTTGATCACTATTTTTGCAACCATACAAACACTATCCGTTGACATATAATGATTTTTTGATGTGAATTATAATACACAAATAGAATATTTATAGGACTTTCTGAGATCTGATATGTTCTTTAAATAATTTTGTAGTTATATTGCATTAATTTATCTTCTAAATATGACAGTGATACTTATAATACTCAATCTCTCCACTATATTATAGAAATATCCATTAAATATTTAGTTAGCAATATACAATCAGCACTAAATATGCTGAGGTGAATATGGATAATACTCATGATTTTAATGTAAGTGAGGATATTTAGCAAACACAAATTTTCTAGGTGAGATAGCATAATCACTAGTTAATGACATAAACTTTCATAAAAATGAGAGTTCACTAAAATATTTCTCAATATTTCTCACCATGTGAGCTTACAAAAGCTTTTTATTATAAATATTAATTAGTGTATTATATATATANAAATCACTTGTTTTGTGATTATCAATACCATTATTATCAAGTGAATGTACTTTAAGGTCAAATTAAAAACAATGAAATTATGGAATATTTACAAATACTAAAATATTTTTCAATATAATTTTTATATAGACTATCATATACCACTTTTGTGCTTTTCAGAGACTGGATCCTGAAACTTTCACAACCTCTTTTCCACTAAACTGCTATTTTGCTTGCAGTAAGGATCATTTCTACTTTCTGAAATGTTTAGAAAATGTAGTTGATTTAAATTTTCAAAAGATTCAAACATTATAAAATAATGTTGTATATACATATTCCAATTGCTTTCATCACTTTTATAAACAAATTGCATTTGTACATAAAAGAAACCATAAGAAAGAGGGATATTATAAAACAGGTGAATAACTGAATATAAACATGTTACTAGATCCTAGAATTTGTCTTACACACTCCAGGCTGAATCATACCTTTTTCATTTGTATGTTTTAGTTCAAGGTGATATTGTGGCTGTAATTGGAGTGAGGATTGGGAAGAGTTGTTAGAAGTAAATGAGGGTACAAAATGATTCTTTGTCCTGTTAGAGCACATGCTCTGAGCCAGCACTGCTTGCATTACTGCCATGTGAGCCAGCCGGGGAAGGAAGGAAAGCCTCCCACATCTACGATCCAGCCCAGATTGTAAGTTTGTTCTTCACCACCTATGGTGCGAGAGAATTATCTGTATTCTGTCAATCATGTATTTTAATAAAATGCTGATTGGTCAGGCAGGAAGTATAGGAGGGTCAACCAGACAGGAAGTAGAGGTGGGATGATGAGAACAGGAGAATGCTGGAAAGGAGGAAGCTCATTCCTCTCAATCCTGCCCAGATCACAGAGGAAGCAAGATGTAATCTACCTGGCTGAGAAAGGTACTGATCCACATGGCTAACATAGACAAAAATAATGGGCTAATATAAGTTATAAGAGCTAATAAGAAGCCAGAGCTAATGGGCCAATCAGTTTTATAACTTATGGAGATCTCTGTGTGATTTTCTTTGGGGCTTGCCTGCTGTGGGGTATGAGGTGGGACAGAAACCCCATGTTACACACCTATACAAGAGTGATGGTGATAATTTGGTATGTAGCTTCTTAGGTTTGTAAGAGTATATTATGGAATCCCCAAACTGACTAGTGTCATGTACCACAGAAGGGGATTTAAAGAGAAAAAAATAATTAAACTTAAAATATGCTATTACAGATTTTATTAAAAGAAAAGTTACATATCAAATTAGAGGCTAAAGGATTTTAGAACTTTGTGATAGTATTATTATTGTGTGTTATGAAAGGAAATCACAAGCATTATAACTAGCTTTCCTTTATATAAGCTAGCACAGGACATCTTCAATTAAAAACAGATAACAATCAGCTAAAGCTTGGCATTTTTCAACTACCTACTTTTAAATTACTTACTGTGTTTGAATATTCCTAAAATGTTAATATACACCCAGATAATTTCTCATTAAATTCTTTTAAGTCCTATATCTGAAGTGTGAAATGGCTTCAGCTATAACCTATGTGTTTAAGAGCTTATTGGGTACCTCCTGACTATCAATTTTAGGAAGGTTTCAATGCATGCTATTGCAGTCTATAAATATGCACAAAATTTTCTTTAAATTAACAACTGTATAAAATTATTCAAGAGATTTATAAACTATTTAAAGTAAAATTATGTACAATCATTACTGGCTATAAGTAATGTATATGAAATTAAAATAAGCATTAATGGAGAGGAAACAGTGAAAATCTAATTAAACGTTTACCTAATTACTGATTACTAATATCTATTAATACAGTTGTACTTTCAATTGTTGTTTTAAAGATTAGACCATTGCCAGTGCAATAAAGGAGCATTTGTTAATTATTAATAAGTTTATTATAGCAGTACTATTTGAAATTTTTAAATGTTTCAGTTTTCTAAACTTAATATTAAGAAGGAAAACATTAAACAATATTTATAAATGGTTATTAATAAAAAGTTATAATTTTTAGTCATTAAAATTTTCTTTAATTTAAATACTTTTTACCAAATCAGAGAAACAATAAGATTTTTTATTTGATTTTAAATAATAAACTCTTAAATGATAAAATCACATTATTCAAATTTCTGATATATATGTCTTGATGTCTAAGGCATAAATCAAAATGCAGGAGGTTATCTAAAATGTACAGATATATTAATAAAACCTGGCTAAGATGAATAATTGGATGGAATTCTGCTTTTTCCAGTTTAAATTTTTATTTATTTAAAATTAAAACATAATTACATTTTTCTGCCTCCCCTTTCATTTCTCTAACCCTTTTCATATATATCACCTTGGTTCCCCTCCAATTTATACACACCATACACACACACACACACACACACACTCACACTCACACTCTCTCTCTCACACACACATGAATACATAAATATTTAAATAAAACCTGTGCAGTCCATGCATGTTACTTGTGTTTATATTATTTTAAGACTGATCACTTGGTATTGGATAACTGGTTGTCCAATATTCCCAAGGAAATCTATTTCTTCTGCATTTCATTTTCCTTTGTTGAAATTCACCACTTTTTAAAAATTTACTTTATATACCAAACACAGTTTCTCCTCTCTCCTCTCCTCCAATTTCTTGCTATCCTTCTAACCCCTCTATCCACTCATTCCCTGTTATTCATAAGGAGAAAGGCCTCCCATGGAAATCAACAAACCATGGGACAAAAAATTGAGGCAGAATCAAGCTCTTCCCACCTCATCCAGGAGTAGGACTACAGGGAATAGCTGCAAAGAGCCAGCTCCTGCTTCAAAACAGGTCCTGGACTCACTGTTTTTGACCCCACTAAAGAACAATCTACACAAACGTCACGCAGATTCAGAGGGCCTAGGTCTCATCCACACAGGCTCCTTAGAATTATATTAATCACTTAAAACTAAACTGATAGCATAACTGAACCTATATACTGCAATTAATAACCAATCTTAAACTCCTTAGGTTTTGTAATGAGTGCATATAACAATCACATAAAATACAGGATATGGAAAAATAGTGTTCAGACCAACATGATTATTTATAAGTAATTTTTTTAAAGAGAGAAAAAAAGAAAGTAAGGGCAGAAAGAAAAAAAATCTCAAAACAATAGACCATATACATATGGGAAACATTTCTTCAATAACCCAAATAAGAAAGACAAATCAAACAAAAGGCAATTGGAAATAATGAATTGTTATGGAGTGTAACCCAATAAAAGTGCTGTATATAATGTAAATGTTAATGAAACCAAAAACTCTTCCTTTATAATCAGTAGTACTTCAGTGTTCTCTTTGGGTTGACAATAATTTGCAAGCCGCTTAACCTCTCCCCAGCAATTATTACTGTTTACATAGACTTGGAGAGAGATCATGCAATCCTGTGTAATATCTTATTTGTACATACAAAACTTGCCTGATGATCAGAGGGTGGAGCCATCTTCTAGCTAATCATAGGGGACTGAAGGTTAATACAGACAAACAAAAAGTGATATGATTGGCCAGAGAGAGGAAGTGATAAGGCGGAAGAAATAGGCACTAAGTCTCTTTTCGGCTGGGAAGCACAGTAGGTAAGATAGCTGTGGTTTGGCTCTTTCATCTTTCTGATCTCTCAACATTTTCCCCACTATCTGTCTCCAGGCTTTTATTCATAAAACCTATTAGAACTCATGCTACGATCCTGTTAGTTTCATGAGCTACCTGCATGTTTGTTTTGAGACTTGCTTACTTTTGAAGTCTTATAAGGTTCATTTATAGATGTTAGGACATCACCTCCATAGGAGAGAAAATGTTCCAGTATTGAGGAAATAGCTAAACAAATGTGTACTATATACATCTGCTCTGCTACCTAACAATGATAACTTGGAATAGCTGCACAATATCCTCAGCTTAGCTCCCTGTAGTATGATCCCACGTGATGTGAATGAATTTGTGTACAGAAATATCACAAAGGAAAATTGTAAATTAAAGGTTGATAAATATTAAGACATGATCTCCAAACATGACATACTGAATCAGGCTCTGACCACATGTAGTAAATAACTTATGAAGACTGCAGAAGTATTACAAAGAAGAGAAGATTGGAAACAGACATTATAACTGTCTGTTATACTGTTATACAGTCTGGAAGTTACTGAAATCATGAATTAAAGATAGAAAAAGCAGAAACTGGAAACTCATAGGCAAAGGATTAATATATGTATCCTATGATTACAACATTGGCTGACCAAAAAGGAATGCAGTTTAGGGGTGACCTCTCTGAAACTGGTCTAAAATAGACAATGTATGTGTCTTAGGTATATTTCTACTGCTCTAATGACACACTTTCACCAAAAGCAAGTTATGGAAAAACATTTTGGTTTAAAGATCTATAGGAATTAAAGCACAGTACAATGCAGAAACATGTCGGTTAAGGGGAAGACATGTGACAGAACCAGAAAGCTGTCCTGATGGAACGCATCTTCAACTGTATACATCATAGATGATATTGCTGACTGGTAGAGGCCAAAATCTTCCATAAGATGGCAGCTTTCTCCAAGCTTGACAGCATGGAGGAATTCCTCCCCCTGGCACAGCTTCCTGCTCTCTACTCAGACTTATCTGAAGGATGTCTTAGGCACAGGATTCCCGACTTATCTCAAGGGTGACCTTTGACATAGTCACCAGCAAACACTCTTTCCTTGATGAATCACATAGTAATTAGGAAAGTGCTCTAGCCATTTTGATAGGATCCTAATGCCACATTCAAAGCCATGTTATAAGAGTGTGATACTTAATACAAATTACGGTTTGTTCCCAGGCTCCCCAATCCCATATAATCAATCCTTATACTCTGGGATAAAGTTGTGTTGATTTGTCTTCTGGACAGCTGCCTCCATTCATGCGCATGAGCCACATACAAAGCTTTCTGTCATCACTACTGCTTCTTGCCCTTTCATCCTGGTGGCCAACAAGCCAGAAGGGAAGGATAAGCACAACCCAGAATGAACCAGACATAGGGTAATGCTATGAACTCTCAAGCCCACATCCACCAACTTGCTTTTTCCTCTATACCCAAATAGTGCCAACAAATCGAGACGAAATACTTAAAAGCAAAAATTTCTGAGAACATTTACTTCAAACACCACAGATAACAAAACCTGTGCAGTCATAGCAGCAGCTAAATATCTTGTCAAAGAAAAACTTTACTTTTTAAAATAAGTCCTTAAAAATAACACAGAAATAAAGCAAAATCTAGAATCAATGCAGTTTCATTCATCGACAAATAATTAGACATGTAAAAGTACAGAAATGTGGTGCTATCTTTGGTCATAGAAAGAAAAGTCAATAGAAATTTACTGTGCTTAGAACTATATCTTTTATTAATAGGACTTCAAAAAGCTATTGTAAAGTATTTAGTATTAAAGGAAACCATGGCAACAATTCACATATACTATTTAAGTATAAAATAGAAAAAGTTATAATAAAAGAAGGAAATTATATTTTAGATTTAAAAAGTAAGTTTTAAAAGCTACATTCTCTGTGTAATAGTCACGACACATTTGAAATTGCAGAAGAAAGTATGAATTGTAACAAAGCAAATAGAATTCATTTAATATCAAAAGAAGAAAACATATCAAGATAATTTGAAATCCTTGAATATCAGTAATTAATACTTAAAGATTAATAAAACACATGAGTCTGTACATATAAAGAAGAGGAAGAAAATGAATAATAGCAGAAATACTTGCTACACTATTTCCCCTATCAAAAATTAAAGCATGCAAACCATCATATTGAAAATTGTGGTATAGGTTTGAGTACTTTAGAAAATAAATTCAATTAAAAGTCATTACAAGGTGAGGTAACTAACTGAAAAAAGAACCCAATTTTTTTATAAGAAAATAATACTTGTAATAGTGTAATTTTCATAAAAAAGTTTGGAAATGTTTTTAATTTGCATTTATAATCACAAATTTCTAACATTTAAAATTAAACCATGAACCATTAGGATTAAGAAAATTGATAAAATTCTTTTTTTTTTTTTGGTGTTTTGAGACAGGGTTTCTCTGTAGCTTTGGAGCCTGTCC
>LOEQ01000927.1:32173-49340 GCA_001685075.1 Bramus lutescens | reverse complement strand
CTAGCCATAAACAAAGGACATTAAGTCTATAGTTCACAAGCCTAGAAAAGCCAAGTAACAAGGTGAACCCAAAGAAAAACATATATAGTTCTTCCTGGATATAGGAAGCAAAAAATTGCCAGGCAAAAGCTGGGAGCATGGGTGTGGGTGTAAGTATTAATTCATCTGATAGTTCTGAAGACATAATCAAAATCTAGTAGAGCCCTTAGGGCATCTTACTGATCTGTGGGAGCATACCTGCTAAGGATATAGTCAGATCTAGAAAGAAAGAAGGAACCAAAATAAACTTTATGGAAAAAAATTAGAAAATTTCCTTGTTACTATAAAGCCAGTTTAAAATAAAAAACTTTTATATATGATAACCACAACTGTTCATTTTGTTGTTTGATTATAACTCATTTCTCACTTGAGAACAAAACCTGTTAAAATTATTATAGTCTACTTTTGCAACCTAATTTTTTTAAACTATTCATGTAACCTTCAAATTATTTAAAAAGATATGAAATTATAAATTTACTTCTAAAAAGTCGATGGTATAAAACTGAACGTGATGACTTTTTAAAGATTTTAGTGCATAATATTTATTTAATTAAAACATTCATAAATCCATTTTTATTATTAGACTTTTACATCAACTTGAAATAGCTCTCAGACAGTCCTTGGATAAGGGTCATCTTTCTGTTTAAAACCTTCTTTCCCTAGGGATTCTTTCTCTTTTTGACAAAGAAGGTTCTCTAAGAAATTGACTAAAGCCACATTAGAAGTCTTAATATTCTATGCTGTTTTTCTGTTTGGAAGTATGGGTATTAATTTTCATACTTTAAAAGTTTTGTTAAAAATTTAAAGTACAATTTAATATTTTAAGTATTTTAAATAAGTAATGTGTGTGTGTCTGTCCATGATATGTATATGTACATAGAGGATGAGGAAAAATGGAAATCAGAGAACAACTTTGTGTAATCCATCCTATTTTTCTACTTTACATGGGTTTTGAGAACTGAAACTTAGTTATCAGATACAAAGCATCTTTACCGTGAGTCTCTGTTCTAACTGTTGCCCACTGCAGAAAACTATCACTTGACTAACACATATAAGGATATAATCATAGTTCTTTAGAAAGAAGTTTGGCTAAATGCCCTTTGAGTATAACATCAATAGTAAATTATCCCTTATGGCCTATAACTTGGCAGCCTGAGATTTTTGCTTGGGTTTATTTTACCAGATCATGCTTCAAAGCCAATAAAAATTAGGTTGGCTATATTTAAAAGTGTCAGGCTGCTATTGCCCTGGTGTTCATATCTTGTCTAGTAGGTTGGTACTGGAGCATTTATATTCCACAACTAGGAAAGACTGTTGCTGCCTTCAGGTTTCTTTATTTTCAACCACAGGATATTTTTGTATTCAGATGATATGTGAAATCTATTTCTAAACTTTATTTACTCATCTTCCTTTAATTTGTGCTTGATTTAAACTCCTTGACGAATAAGTACTTTGTTTTTGTGTTGTATATTTACTTTTTTCATATTAAAAAGTAGCGTGTTGCTTCAATAAGACTTTCTTCAGCCAACAAGGCCCATTGTGTTGTCAAGTTAGCTATACTATATGATTTTCTTATGAAACTCTACATATGGAGATTCAAGTTCAGTAATAAATATTCATTTCTTCTTATTTATAATGACTTTAAATACTTGCTTATGTTTCCATCCAATGACTTTCAAATATACTTGTGATATAAGGAGAAAGTATTACCACTTCTGAAAACAGTTAATAAAAATATTTTCAACCTTAGGTACATTTTCTCAATGTATTTTATAAAATTTATGTGAACAAATAGCTGTCATCAGTGTTATATAATGCTTTTTTATTTTGGAGATTAAAAAGGGAAGTAAAGCTTACTCAGTTTAAAAGCCTAGCTTTTATTCCAACATACAGTTTTTTTCTGCCATTTTTGGAATTTTTATTGGGGGGGTTAACACAGAATAATTTTTCCAATACTACATATCTACTTGCAAATTTCATAGCTTTGTTCATCTTAAGAGTTAAATACTCTCTTGTGCAGCTATAGCTCATTTTCACTATCTATCCATGAGGGGATGGACATCTAAACTCTTTTCTGGCTATTGTTATTAGAACAGCACTGAAAATAGAGGAGCAGCTATCTCTATTGAAAATTTTCAATATTATTATTTATTTATTAAAAATTTCTGCCTCGTCCCATCCCTCCATTTTCCTCCCACTCCCTCCCTTCCCCCTACCCTTCCCTCTCCAGTCCTAAGAGAAGTCAGGGTGTCCTCTCAGAGGACGTGGGTTTTAAATAAAAACCCTAGTGCCTAGCACAAATTAACCCCCTACGAATCATTAGTCAAGGAAGCCCCAGTGTTCCCAAAGAATCACTGGCTCTTTTAATGGTTCTTGGTTGCTTTCTGTAACTGGATGCTGAGATCCAATTATGGAAGACACCAGATTTGGGTCGCAATAAGTACGTAAATAAATTTGACCTTTTCAGAAAACACTCTTCATGCTGACTAGACATCATGGTATGGAAGTCAGCAAAGTCTGTCATATTAAGTCATTCTACTAAGGGGAATGGGTTCCAATAATCTAGCTCATGCGCCAGGGATAGATCCTGGTCCTTCTGCCAAGTGCCTCACAGATAGTTTAATATTCACCCCTGTCTTCCACATACGGGGGACCTAGTTTAGTCCCATGCAGGTTCCACAGCTGTCAGTCAAGAGTTCATGAGTTTACATGAGCTTGGTTCAGCTGTCTCTGTAGATTTTTCCATCATGATCTTGACCTCCATTGCTCATAAATTCCCTCTTCACTCTCTTTAACTGGATTCCTGCATCTTGGCCTGGTGCTTGGTTGTGGATCTCAGAATTTGGTTAAGTTGCTGGATGAAGTCTCTATGACGATTATTGGGGTATTCACCAGTCTGATTACAGGGGAAGGCTAGTTCAGGCTCCCTTTCCACTATTGCTGGGAATCTTAGCTAGGGTAATCCTTGTGGATACTTTTTTGTGTGTGGTTTTTATTTTATTTTATTTTTTNCCCCCCTCCATCGAGGTCTAGGAAGGTGAGCATCCAAACAGACTAGGCTCCCAAGCAGCCAGTACATGAAATAGAATCAAAACTCAGATCCATGGATTCTTGAGAATTTCCCTGACAAAAGATTTCTCTCTAAGTCCATAATGGCTCTTGCTATCAATATCTCTCTTTTATTGATTTTTATGTATAGTTGAGAAAAGAGGTTTGCTGTTCTTCTGCATATGGCTGCTCAGTTATAATTATTGCCACTAAGAAGAGGGTATTTTCAAAATTATATGTTGGTGATGGCCTTGCAAAATCATGTGTATGCTTATTCTCATAAGTAAGGCACTACTTTTGGAAAACAAACCTGTGTAGTTAATCGAATTTTTTTCTTTCAGTGCAACTTTGATGTAAAACGATTCTGAGGGTTTTTAAGTGATAATATCAGTTTATTGTTTTCATTTCAAAATTATAACACTCATAGCCCTGGATTTATTTCTGAAGTTATTTAAATATTCCTTGGGAAAAGGATGAATTTTCTAAATTGATTCATAAATAGGAACGTGGTCAATATGACCAAAAATAAAAAGAAATTAACTGCTGTTATATAACATAATTCACCAAAACCATGCCTAAATGACTACTAAGAGATTATTTTTCTAAATCTACTTACGGAAACTTTTGAATCACTGTGCTTGAACTACTACTCTGATCAGCATAATAAATACATTAAAAAAATCTACCTAAGAGTGATTTGTGTTTTATAGGAATGTAACGTAATAAACTGCAAATTATATCATCCAATTAGCTTTACACTTGCACTAAAGTAAACCTCTATTTCAATTCCCAGTTTAGCAGATCATTTCAAGGTTGTGTTAAATATGTAGCAGCTGGAAGTTGCCAAATCAATGTGCTGAATGAGTGCATTTTACTGAAGTGTGTACTATCTTTTTTGACATGCATGTAATGATAACACATTTCTCTGGCAGCTGGGTTCCCCAGGGCTAAATGAAACTGCAATAGTAGATAAAACAGCCTGCTTGTATAATGACCATAAAACACTCTGGATGTATTTCAGGAAAAAACATCTAAATCGGATGACTGATTTTAAGAGAGGTTATATTTTACAATTCATTAAGAAAAGATATTTTTTCAAATTCTGCAAAGAATTATGAATAATAGAAATATTTGAAAGTATTAGATTTATATTTTCTAGACTAATCTTAAAAGTTACTTTATACATCAAAAACCAGTTTGACAAAGATTATTTATTTAAAATAATTAGTTTCCAATTGGTGGCAGTTACACATGCCTTTAGCCCCAGGTCTCTGTGAGTTTGAGGCCATCCTGTTCTACAGTGTGAGTTTAAGGACAACCAGGACTGTTACACAGAGAAAATTTGTCTCAAAAAAAGAAACAAACAAACAAACAAAAAAGTAAATAAATGTTATTTATTTATTTATTTATTTATTTATTTAAAAAGAAACAATTAGTTTCCATAACTATTCTTTCTTATTGTAGAAAAATAAAACATCATATAGTTTTTGGTGTTCATTTCTTACCTTTTTAAGTCTAAACCTGAGTGAAGATAAAGGGTTTTCTTTTTAACTATCAATAAGTTACTTTTAGAACTGTGGTTGTTATTGAAAAAATCATTTTCTATTCAGGTACAAAATTTGAATTTTGATTATTTTAACTACCCAGAGTCACACATTCTAAAAACAAAAATACTAGTGATATGAGCAAAAATATAACGGGGTCTGGGTAATGCAGCATATTTTTATGAGCATACACTTTTCTGAATCAAAGAATTGAAAAAATCTTCTACATAGGCACTTCCAGATTACTACCTGCCACACTGGAAAATATATAAATTGTCCAACTTCTCCTTTGCACTCCAGATAGATATAAATTAAATGATTTTGAAATGCTAATTGTCAGTTTCGAAGTTGATATCACATTGAGAATTCCTTATGATTACTACTGGGCAATCCCTAATGAAGTAACAATCTTTTAGATGGCAATTTTAAATCAACTTAACGCAGTCGTTCTTCCTGTGAAATTACAGTCCTATTAACTGGTGCCTGCTAAGGGTGAGTTCTTGTGCATAGAACACTCACATTAGTTCACTATTCCAAGTGTGGGGATTGGGTTTTTGTCTTTAATAGTGCTGGTAGATAGTAGATACTTTGAATAATTAGAGTGGTGGTTTTCTCTGTCTCAGTCTCTAAATCGATATGGGCATGTTTTCTTTCCTTTTCTTTTTTTTTTTTGTCCCATTGCATGCCTATTTTTCATGCGTTTCAGTTTCATCTGTTTTTTTTTTCCCACTCTAGACCTGGATGAGTAGACATAACATATCTAGAAAGCTATTTTGTCATTTTCGGTTTTGCTAAAATTTAATTTTTGCTAAAATAACATATCCTGACTATGGTTTGCTCTCCTTTTACTCCTCTGAGTTCATTCCCACCTACATTATTATCCAGATTTACACCCTTTCTGTCTCTCATTATATTGCAGATAATTTTCAAAGGTATAATAAACAAGCACCCACATCAAATTCAAACAGTGCAATTATACAGAAATCAAAGAACCCCCAGAAAGGTTCAAGAAACAGATAAAAATTCTGAGACTACACATTCAGAAATCTCATAAAAAATATCCACAATGTAAAAATAGAGGAGAAATATAAAAAGGAATAAAATTAAAAGGAATAAATGAAATGAAAGAAAGGAAAGGAAAGGAAACCCATGGACCTTCCTCCCCACTCATCCTGTTAGCCTGGTTCCTATCTACAGTGGCATTCCCTGCTAATCCACTACCCAAGTCTGACAGAGAAAGATGTAGGCCAGTCAAGCAGGTAACACTAACCAAGTAAGTAAAAGCCTTGTGTGATAAGATCTTTAGGACGTCCAAGAAAGAAACTGCAGATGACAGAAGATGGAAAGGTCTTCAAAGCTCATACTTTGGTACGAATAACAACCCACCTAAGCAATCTATAGGTTCAATGCCATGACAATTAGAATCCAAACACCATTGCCCACAGACCTTGGAAAGAGAGTTTTCTACTTCATATGTGAACACAAAAATATCAAGACAGATAAAACAATCCTGAACAGCAAAAGAACTGTTAAATTACCATCTTCCCTGATCTCAAAATGTAGTGACAGAGTAATAAAACCAACATGAAAATGACACAAAAGCAGATATATTGATCAACTGAATTGAACTGAATGCCCAAACCAATGTCCATATCCCTGTTGACACCTGATTTTTGATGAAGAAGCTAGAAATTCTAATGGATAATAAGACAGCATTTTCTAAAAATGATGTTGGTCAAATTGGATAGCTCAATGGATCAAAAAAGACCAATATGAAACCAGCTACAATGAATCTGATATAACAGGTTGTGGAAAATAATCTTGAACTAATTTTTGTAGAAAAAGACTTTTTGAACAGAATGTGGATAGCATAGAAACTGAGAACAGTCATTAGTAAGTAAGACTTCATGAAACAAAAAAGCTCCTATATGGCAAAGAACACTGCTATTTGGATAAGACAACAATCTACAGAATGGGAACACATTACTATATGCACATACTGTAGTAGGCTAATATATAAAACATATAAAAATTCAAAAACTTTGGTATCAAGGAAACAAAAAATGGGATACAGAAAGAAACAGAGAGTTCCCACAAGAATAAACACACATGGCAGAAAATCACTTAGAGCAATATTCAATATTCTTTGTCATCAGAAAATGGAAATAACAATTACTTTAATATTTCATTTCACATAAGTCAGAATGGCTAACATTAATAAAACAAATGGCAGTTCATCTAGTAAAGATGTGGAAGGGCAATATTCACCACTTGCTGGTGGATGTGAAAACACTTATAGCCACTACCGAAATCACTGTGTTGGTTCTTAAAGAAGGTGGGAATATATTGCTTTCTGGGTGTCGAGAAGCACAGGGCTTATAGGCAAGCCACCTAGTTGGCATGCACTCGACTATTCTATTTGAAGGAATTAGGGAAAATGACGTTTACACTATCTCTTGATCATTTCCTCCCCTATTCTTCTAAGTTTTCTTTCTACTGCATACTTTTTTTTCTAAAAACTTTTATACCCCATCAAATTTTTCATTCAATATAGGAATAACAAAGTGATTACATTCTGTTTTTCAAGTGAATTATTATAACAAATATAAAACAAATAGTAAAAAACAGCATGTTTTCCATATTTATCACATGATTCAACATTTTATGTATTAGAGGTGAAAAAAATTATCCCAGAACCCACATACATTAATACACAAGAATTTGTTATAGATTAGCTGTGTAGGTAAGTAAGGTATTCTTCTCACTTAGGTCTTTTACTGGCAGACAGTAGTTCTTTAGTTACAAAGAAAGGTTAAATTACTTTATTACTTATCTTGAAAGGTAATCTTATAAGGAATCTTAAAGAAATACCAAACCTAAACTTTTATATGAAGAAGAATCAGTCAGCTCTAGTTTAAATCTTTAGGGTACGTACCTACTCATAAATAACTTTTTTTTTATTTTAGGGGATTGAGGGAAAATGGATATAAGAATTAATCCTCACTTCTAGTCATCAACCAATCCTAGCAAAGCAAACATTAGCTAGTAATAATTGGGCTGCTTTGTTCTTGTTCCCAGATCTTAACGAGTTCCTTGTTCAACTACGTGCCTTTTGAAGCTTTATCTTGTTTTCTTGAGTTTTCTCACCTCAAAGCTATTTAACAAAAACATCTTGGTTTAACTTTAAGATATTTTTAAAGCTTTGTTTTAGCTATGATACATACCAAAACCTGTGAACACAGCTCCCAACATTAAGATTAGAAGAATTTAAATTAGCTGGGTTACTAGGAGTCAATTGTTTTTCTTAACTGTTATCCTAAGCCACAGTCTGTATGGCTCTTCAATAGAAACTCATAAGTTCTAGCTGAGTGGAAATTCATAGTTTATACTTTTGACATCAAAACTCTATTTATGCTAACATTTTTATTATCATCAATTAAAAAGTACAGCTTAAGAATAACGTTATCTTCAAAATAATCTACACATAAAAATGCCCAGTATAATGGGTAGCCTCCATCTGACAAGCACACTATACAACAGACAGTGGAAAAATAGCATGTAAAGGAAAAGCAGATGCAAAAAACAAAACAAAATAAACAAACAAACAAACAAAAAACATCCTGGAGTTTGTAGAACAGTGTCCCATCTCTCTGAGGTCTGAGGTTCACTCATCAGGGAGTTGTCTCCTGGTGGGATGGCATCTGAAACTTCAACTTCCAGCTGTCTCTCCTCTCCTCTGACATGGCCACTAGCAGGAACAGTTTATACCTGTATGATCCAGCTCTAACACTCTTGGGCATATACTCAAAGAATGCTTTATCCTACTACTGAGATACTTGCTCAACCATGTGCACTGCTGCTCTACTCATAACAGTCAGTATTTGATAACAGTCTAGATGGCAATCAATGGTTGAATGGATAAAGAAAAATTGCAGGGTGGAAAATTGTTCAGCTTTAAAAAATTAATTTGTTGCTAAATAAATGGAGCTATATAAAAAGTCATCCTGAGTTAGTTAACCCAGATCTCAAATGGCAAATATGGTATGCATTTGCTTATATGTGGATTTCCACTGTTAAAACATTAATAAGTAGGCTAAAATCAATATAACAGCAGATTTTAGGTATACAGTAAGGAATTGTCGTGAGGTATGGATCTCCCTAGGAAAGGGAAATAAAACAGGTATGTATTTACTGAGGGTAATTGGAAATGTATGATGGCACTGAGAATGGGAGAGAAGAACTAGAATATGGGGAGACAGCTAAATTTAGTTCACTTGAGTTATCATATGGAAACTAAACACATTAAAGCTCCATAAAATATATAAATATATGAAGGTGATTAAAATGAAATCACAAAACAATCTGATAAACAGAGCTCCTGTTGTATGTATCTTCTTATCAAATGAAGTTTCCTGTTTCAGGAATAGGTTACATACAATCAAGTTGTTGGCCAAAAAGAACCTCCAAACAACCCAGGCTATGGCTAATTTATTGGTTACTCTCCACAAAATGACAGGAATTGCTGAAGACAACAGGTATCGAGCTGCTAACACTGGTGTCAAGCTGGCATTTCCCTAAAGCTTTCACATTACTGATCATAGTTTATGGCAATGGAAGATATTCTCCATGCTTCTAAATGTGAAAGGCAAATATCAACCTAACTACAAATGCTTCAGTCTACAATGATGACTTGGCTTCAGGGTAGGCTAGGGCATTAGTGGCAAAATACTTGTGGTAACCAAATAACATTTAATTGAATTCAATGCTGCTCCATGAGTGCCAGCCACCATAGACACTGCTTATGTATATAAAAAACTGAGACTAGACAGGCCAGGGACCTAGAGGAAAAGCAAGCTACTGCTAAAAATCCAAGTACTGTTCGGCTAAAGGAACATAGCAATATAATCATTCATAACAAAATTCTGTTGTAGCTATAATCAATGTCTTGCTAAGCCAATATCAGAGAGGCTTCCTTTTGCAGTAGATGGGAAACATAGAGACACACACTGTGCAAAGTGAGAGAGATTGGATCACTTAGCCCTGAACTGGATGACCGCATCAAATCCCTGCACTCAGGAATAACGTAACACTGAAGCCAAAGGTAATGGAGGGGATCAGGGAAACAAGGCTTTCTAAACACAGTATGGATGAAACAAATATTAACTCAATGATGGGGGCAGCACAGGGCTTCCACAGGTCAAAATAAGATGAGATTTCAGTGCTGAGGGGGGATGTGAACACATACCCTGACCCTATCCCAGAAACTATCAACAAATGATTACTGCATGCAATAAAAATTTACTTCTCTCCAATGGAGTGCTTCTTGCCATTGGAAAAAAAAATAAGGGCAGGCTCCAAGTCCAGCAGTAGATGGTCAAGAGAAAAAGAGAAAACAAACCCAATATCATTTTCAAAGTTTTGGTTGTTTATTTGCCTGCTCATTTGTATTGTTTGTCTCATATTACTTTGCCATGTCTTTTTTCCTCTCATAGAACTTTGCATGCATATCAGGGTTTCAGGTTTTTGGTTTTATTGAATATATGAATCTGAGAACTTGCCAGCCGAAGGAGAGAGAAAGGCTGTGTATTTGGATGTAAGGCGAAATGAGTTGAAGTTGAATAATAGAAAACCTTAAGACAGTGGTTTTCAACCCGATGGTCATGACCCACCTGGGCCCAAATGAATTTTGCACAGGGATCTCCTAAGAGCATAGGAAAACACAGATAGTTACAATAAAATTATGACAGCAGAAAAATTGTAGTTAGGAGCAGATATGAAAATAATTTTATGTTTCATGCAGAACTATATTAAAAGGTTGTAACCTTAAGAAGGCTGAGAATTATTGCCTTAAGAGCATATGACAAAAAGTCTATTTCAATGAAAAAGAAAATGAATACTTTATAACAGGTAAAATAAAAGGCCCCCAAACTAGAAAAATATTGAGGAGCAAAACTATATGAGATTTTTCTGTATAAAATATGGAAATATAATGGAATATATAAATTTAGTGCTTATTTTCAAACAAAAACAGGAGAAAATAAGAAGTTCATAACATCAGTCAATTGCAAATAATTGATTGTAAAGGAGGAAACAAGAAACTTGAAAGTGTAATAATATAGAATAAATGTGAAAGAAATTGCAAGTCTTTAATTTTTAATTTCTATATTTTAATTTTATAAACTTTATTATAAAAAAGTCTTTCAAATCAATGCAAACATCATACACTAATAAGAACCACACCAAATGTTTATACAAGTCAATAAGATATTTACATAGAGGAGGCTTTTGGAACAGATAGGAGTTTCTCATTAAATTTTACACTTTAAGTGTCATATGAATTTTATGTAATTATGTGCCATCAGAACCAAAACAGAACACAACAACAATAACAAAAAATAGATTTAGAATTAGGGAAACTTTGGCTTTATATCCTCTTTCATAACGCATATCCTTAATCTCCATACTGTTATTTCATATCCCTAANGTTCTCTTTTTGTCATACTGTACTATATAAATATATGTTTTGATAGACTTTGCAATTAAGAAGTACCCTATTTTTATGCCGTATTACTGTCCCTTAGAACAATGACAATGTTCCTTACATTCAAAAAATAGTAGGCTATTAAGAGCAGCTCAGGAAGGATTCATAACCATAATTCTCAAAACTCTAAAGAATACCATAATAACCATCCTAGAATCTTTGTACACCAGTTCCATATTCATCACCCTAGCCACTGTGTACATGAGTTCCATAATCATCATCCTAACTCCTGTGTACATGAGATCCATATTCACCATCGAACACCTGTATACACCATTCTAAAAAGTGTGTACACAAGTTCCATGATCACCATCCTAACACCTGTGCACATGAGTTCCATATTCACCATCCTAACCCCTGTGTACAAGAGTTCCATATTCACCATCCTAATAAATTTGTACACAAGTTCCATAATCACCATTCTAACACGTTTGTATCTGAGCACCATAATCACCATTCTAACACATTTGTACATGAGTTCCATAACCACCATTCTAACACGTTTGTACATGAATTCCATGATCACCATCCTAACCACTGTGTACATGAGTTCCATATTCACCATCCTATCACCTGTATACACCATTCTAAAAACTGTGTACACAAGCTCCATGATCACCATCCTAACACCTGTGTACATGAATTCCATATTCACCATCCTAGTAACTGTGTACATGAGTTCCATATTCACCATCCTAATACTGTCTACTTGAGTACAATAATCATCCTGAGAAAGAAAAGTCAATAGACTGAAAAAAGAATGGTACAATTTTTTCAATAGTTTGAAAATAATATAATATTTGCATAAATATGAAGTTTCTGATACATTTAATTTTAACAAAGGTAAGGGACAGATATTATCCAACTATGTTCACAAATATCAGCAAATTAGTACCTATACTGTGAATTAGAAACAGATATCTTACAGTTAGAATTCTTTTCATAAACATAAATTAAGTAGGCCTCATTAAACTCTAAATGTTTTACTGTTCTCAGCAAAATAAACTGAATTAACATTTGATTTTTAAGATCTATCATTTTATAAGACAGGAGCATAGCCTTTGCTAACTTGTGACTGCAATTCTAAACATTACATTAACCATATAATTTTATTAAAATTATTAACATATCTACATATTTTTCCAAGAAACTCAAATTTGTAAAACTGAAGCTTATTTTTCTTGAACTGTTTATCTGTAGTAATGTCCTAATACTAAGAGCAAATTATGTGAATACACTTTTACACTTAAAAATGTACACCTGAGCCAGGTGGTGGTGGTGTAGGCCTTTAATCCCAGCACTGGGGAGCCAGAGGTAGGTGGATCTCTGTGAGTTCAGTGCCAGCCTAGTCTACAAAAGCTAGTTCCAGGACAGCTAGGGCTGTTACACAGAGAAACACTGTCTTAAAAAGAAATGTATACTTGAAATACCTAAAACTTGTGGTATGGTTCTCTTCTGTATGGTATGAATACCATTGGTTGATAAAGAAGCTTCTGTGGGCCTATTGCAGCGCAGAATATGGTAAGGCGCGTATTCCAAGCAGACAGAGGAAGAGAGAGTGAGTAGGTGGAGTCAGGGAGTAGCCATGTAGCTGCCTAGGAGACAGATGCCAGACACCAGACAATAATTTACCAGTAGGCCACCACCACATGACAATACTCAGATTAATACAAATGGGTTAATTTAAGACATAAGAGACAGCTAGAAATATGCTTAATCTATTGGCCAAAGAGTATTGCAAATAATTTAGCTTCTGTGTGATTATTTCTGGTCTGGACAGCCAGGAAATGAACAAGAAACCTCTGGCAACAATTGTATTCAACTTGACCAACTAGATCCACTTAAAACCTGATAGAGTTTGGGAAGAAATTCTAGACACACAAAAAAGCAGAGTTTACTGCAGCTTCCTGCTCTGTTTGCTGTCAGCAAGCAGAGACGTGGCTCCTTTAAGAGGTTTCCTGACTCAGATTTAGTGGCAAGAACTGAACAGTTTACTTAAGGGAAGACTTTCTAGTTCATAATAGTTACAGGAAGCGTACTGGCTCTTGGGGGGTGGGGGTTGATGCCCAGCACCCACTTCAGGTCCAGATGCTTTTATACCAGCTCAGCCTTGGGAGAAATGTAACTGAGACCATGCCCACAGCTCAGTGTCTCCGACCTGGACAGGCAACAGGTTCTGATCTCCTAGCAGTGCCCAGGCAGGAGAGCACGGCAGATTTCCACCACCACATACACAGATATTTCCAGGCCGTACAGTGCACTGCATGGTAGATTCAGCTTTTATTTAGATGAAAAGGGTTTATATGCTACATGATGCTGCCCAGAATTAAGGTGGTGAGGACTGCTCTCACCTGGCAGTCCTAGAACTGGTGGTGAACTACCTCATCATATTGAAAGGCAGAGAGAAGAGGAGCCAGCTTCCATAGGCACTGCTTACCATTTTAAAAGTTCTCCTGGTAAAAAAATAACTACATATTTTCAATAAAGGCAGATTCAGGAGGAAATAAACCTCTGAACAAGTCACAGTATGTTTAAAAAATGGACATAGGCATGAGAGAGGGAAGAAAAAGAATAAAGGCAGTTATAAAAGAAAGTAAATGTTTTTAAGAAATAAAACATACTCTTCAAAAAGATAGAGCATAGTCATAGATTAAATGAGTTAAGAAAAATAAGCCACATAAAGATGGAAAATACAGAGTGAGTATGGATTTTGAATATTACTGTGTATTCTTTGAATTTTTTGACTGTGAAGTAGCTAACTACAGAGAGATATTTCATTGTACAGACTGTAAGGCTAAACGAATGTATATGCTTAAAAGATGTCTTTCTTGACTTCAAAATTTGGATCTAAGGATTTCTTGCTTTGGAAAAGAAATTCTGCTTTTGTTTCCACAAAAGATGAAGACCTGTGGATTTCTCCGAGACTAATGTGGTTTGATGGATTAAGGATGCCTGAAAGGTCGAGGGGAACACCCCCAAAAATTACTTCACCCAACAAGAAGCAGTAAACAGTTTGGAAAGAACTACACCCAAATTCACAAATATTGTTTATAAATGTTTAATTATATTTAAAGGGGCATATGCTATAGCGATGAACACTGCATTAGGTTGGATCTTAGTCATGACACAAACTTAAGGTCAGTTTTTTTTGTATGTATATTTCTGCCTTTCATTAAGTTATTGCGTTTATGCAGCTCACTTAAAATGTAATGCATAATTAAATACAGCTTAATAGGTAGTAATCTGTAATAGTCAAGTATGTAGTCACATTAGTTAGGTTTTCTAGATGTACAGAGATATATTTCAGTTATAAAGATAATTGTCAAATCTTTCTGCTGTGAGGAGGCCGCTTTGTTTTTTTGAACTCTCGGCAACTCAGACCTAAAATAATCACACAGAAACTATATTGTTTAAAACACTGCTTGGCCCATTAGCTCTACCTTCTTATTTGCTAACCCTTACATCTTAATTTAACCCGTCTCCATTAATCTGTGTATTGTCATGTGGCTGTTGCTTATCTGGTAAAGTTCCTGCGTCTGTCTCTGGTGGGGCTACATGGCTTCTGTCTCTCTCCTCCTTCTTTCTCCCATCATTCAGTTTAATTTTCCCCTCCTACCTCTATTCCCGGCATAGGCCAAAGACAGCTTCTTTATTAACCAATAGTATTCACAGCATACAGAGGGGAACCCCATATCACCTTTCAAAGTATTATGTAATACAGCATATAAGTGTTTTAAGAATTTAGGACTTTTCATGACAATGAGAATCATCTGCTACTGGCAGCATCAATTACTTCAAGAGGAAGATAGGCAACGAAGGGGCTCCTTATGGAGTTTGCTAGACATTTGGGCAAAGAAACTGCTCTTGCCTGGGCTGCTTGATGTTATGCTGTATGAACTGGACATGAAGAAACCACAGAGTAATGAATGCTGAACTTATCTAAAAGTGAGATGATCCTTTGGTGTTCCTGCTTCATGAAACAGTCTGCTAAGCATTCTACAGGACACAGAAGAAAGTGACTGATAAATTGAAAAAATGTCCTTGAAATTTCTTACTTCATGAAAAAGTATACTGGATACTGTGGGCCAATAGGCTAAAGATGTGTGCACCAACATTACAGAATAATTTTGGGTGACTGTCAAGGGAGAGAGATTTCTCTGTCAATTCTAGAGTTTTGGAAGCTACTTGCAATGCACTTCCTGTTTATATAGGTAATAAATCCTTCTAGAGTCTTTGGTGGAGTTTTAGAATAGATAGTTATAGTTATAATTTTCCTTTGTCATGATAAAAGATAAAGTTAATCTAAATATTGTAACTGTAATTCTTGGTTAATAATTATTTTGTTGTGTCTTGCTATGTTAAAGTTAAAACCTTCCTTTTTATTTAAACAGAAAGGGGGAGGTGATGTGGTATTCCCCTCTGTATGCTGTAATTATCATTGGTTTATAAAGAAGCTATTTTGTGCCTATATCAGCACAGAACAGGGCAAGGCAGAATTCCAAGCAGATAGAGGAAAGAGTAGTTAGCAGCCTCAGGAGACAGATGCCGGGAGACAAACAAAACCTTACCAGTAACCAACAATCACGTGGTGATACAGAGATTAAAAAAATGGATTGATTTTGAGCATCAATACGCTTAAGCTATTGGCCAAACAGTACTGCAAACAATATAGTTTTTGTGTGATTGTTTCGGGTCATGCTTGTTTTTTGTTATTAAATATTTTTCTTGTAAAATTTATGTAGACAAATTATAATTTAAAAGATATATTAATAAATGAAAATTCATGTACATTACACTCATACAGAACCCAGCAATGAAAGATGTTTTGTGTTATTAGTTTTCATTGGTGGCATAACTTCATGTTTTCTGAAAATAAGTGAATATATTTTTAAGCTACGTTAGAATTGAACTGTCTATTTTTAGTCATTAACACAACCAAAGAAAGCAGGAGGTGATAGCTATTTTCTTATCAAATGATGTTTAACAATTGTAAAAATACTTGACTTGGCAAAATTAAACTTAAAAATGCATTTTGGAAGTTCAGACAGAAAAGGAAAAACTCATCTGGGTTGTATAATACAGGAATGTGTCTGAAACATATTTACAGAGCAAAGATGAGAAGTACCAGGTTAAAGGTAATGAAAGATTTAAAAAATGTGAAGACATGTATATAAGAATATTCACTGAATTTAGATATAAGTTGTTTGTAGATATTCTTACAGGAGCCCACATTTATCCTTAATTAATTTAGTTCAGTATCTCACTGGAGAATCCTTTGGCAGACAGCATTTTTCTCTACTGAATTAGCTGGTCTTTCCTTGAAGAAAAATCATAGTCATGATGGTTATATTCCTGTCATTGGAGTCCATATACAAGGGATTTTATTTTTTATAATTATTTAAATATTAAAAATTTCCACATCCTCCCCTCCTCCCATTTTCCTTCCCCTGCCCNTGCCCCCATCCCCCCTCCCCCTTCTTCTCCAGTCCAAAGAGCAGTCAAGGTTCCCTGCCCTGTGGGAAGTCCGAGATCCTCCCTGCTCCATCGAGGTCTAGGAAAGTGAGCATCCAAACACACTAGGCTCCCACATAGCCAGTCCCTGCAGTAGAATCAAAATCCAGTTCTATTGTCCTTGGCTTTTCAGTCAGCTCTCATTGTCAGCCACGTTCAGAGAGTCTGGTTTGATCACATACTCCATCATTGCCAGTCCAGCTGGCCTTGGTGAGCTCCCATTAGATCAGCCCCATCACCTCAGTGAGTGGGCGCACCCCTCATGGTCCTGACTTCCTTACCCGAGACAGAGACCCACTTTGGGGCACTGGACTGAGCTCCAAAGGTCCATATGAGGAGGAGAAGGAGGGAGAACATGAGCAAGAAGTCAGGACCTCGAGGGTTGAGTCCACCCACTTAGACGGTGTGACTTATCTAATGGGAGATCACCAAAGCCAGCTGGACTGGGACTGAATGAGCATGTGATCAAACTGGACTCTCTGAA
>LOEQ01000927.1:17961-32158 GCA_001685075.1 Bramus lutescens | reverse complement strand
AAACTGGACTCTCTGAATGTGGCTGACAATGAGGGCTGACTGAGAAGCCAAGGACAATGGCAATGGGTTTTGATTCTACTCTATGAATGGGCTTTGTGGGAGCCTAGTCTGTTTGGATGCTTACCTTCCTATACCTGGATGAAGGAGGAAGGACTTTGGACTTCCCAAAGGGCAGGGAACCCTGACTGCTCTTTGGACTGGAGAGAGAGGGGAAGGGGGGAGGGAAATGGGAAAAGGGGAGGAGGTGGAAATTTTTAATAAAAAAAGAAAAAAAAGTTTCATTTTAATGGAATAGTAATCTTTAGCAAATGGAATATCTAGGACCTGGTTTTCATATAAAATTAATTGCATCTATTATTTTTAATTTAACTAGAGAAAGTAGGCTCTTATACAGGAGTTCCAGCAGTATCTCCAGGCCTTCCTGGAGTCTGTACTGCAATGCAGGTTTCATCTATATAACATGGACTGCATAGTTGTTATGCAGAAAGATAGCACAAGTATTAACAATTGTATTGGTTCAAAGCATTCATTAACTCAGATTAATCAGCAAAGGTAGAATGATGAAGTCAGAGTAAATATAAAATAAATATATTTGGTTGTGGTAGTTAAGATAAACTGATATCAGATAAAACAAAACAAACAAAAACCTTGGTAATATGAATCAGATGAATAATCAAATGTTACTTACAAATCTACCTGACATATGCAGTTTTCATTGCCTTAATTCCCTCTTATACAGCAGAAGTTCTCTGCTAGCTACCAATGAATATCCAGGTTACAACACATGCTTAACTCAATACTAGGAACAATTGTTTGTGGCTTATGAATTATTATATAAAATGTCATAAATTATAAATTGTTGATATATAATATGAAAAAGAAATATAGACTGATGTTGTCTACATTGAATTAGCATGTTATGCTGAACTCTATTAGCCTGCAAAAGGGGTATGATCTTGTTTTTTAAAAGCTAGGGTTTTCTATTTGCTTAGACTGATACATTGGGATTATCTTCCCTCTAGTCTTATGCTGGGTTCTTATAATTTTTCCTCAAAAGAAAATAATATATTAAGGACAAGTATAACACAAGGAGTGATATTATTTCTGCATATAATAAGGATAATGGTTAAAAACTTCTTGAAAAATATAATTTCTGGTAGTAATGTATTTAGTAAAGTTTGGAGAAAACATTTGATTAAATAAAAATACTGGATGTCAAAATATACACTTTCTGTACCTAGAAGCAATTTTAGTGTAACATTATATAAAATCCAGCAAAAAATTAACTCTCTATAAAGGCTTTCAAGTTATCTTTAAATATGGTTTTTTGGTGCAGTAATAGGAAGAAATCTAACACTAAGCATATACAAACATAAATATTGTTAGAGTAGGTAACCAGCAAAAATTTGCAAGTCTGGACAAACTGATAGACATGTGTGATATAACAGAAAAAATAAAATACCAAGTCTATTAAAAAGACAGAGAATACATATCTTAGCAAAAGAGGATATATTGGAAGGAATTCTTCATAAATAGAAGTGGCTTTAAAGGAAGTAGTTCAGAAACTAATAAAAGGCATTATAGGTATTGATTTCATCCTTTTTAAAAGAAATACATGGGTCTGTCCCAATTTTATTGAAAGTGTAAGAGAAAAGAATCCTGATGGATTTGACACAAATCCATACTCAGACAAAAAGGAGTGTTCAAATAATGTTACTGGTCTTGACAAGCAGAACAAGGTGATTCTTTGGAGAGAAATATGACCTCACTTCTCAGAATTACCTTTTGAATAAACAATCCTAAAATGAGTGCTTGGAATGAATTAGTAGTTAAGGTATTCCTTTCTTGACAAGTTCTGCATAATATTTAATAGTAAAAACATCCTTAATGGATTGTCTCCAAATAGTCAGTGAGGATGGCAAGGCTCCAATTCCACAAGATACAAGTGGAAGCAATTACCTAAATAAGGAACAGGAGAGAAGGTCAGGCCTGTAGATCAGATTCTGATCCTCAGAGATTTATAGAGCCAGTTAAAGGTGGTTAGGAAGAAATATCCCATTTCTCTCAGCTGTTTCACCTTGGTACTGCAATATCACAGGGCAAGTCAGCAAACAAACACACAAAACAAAACTCAGAAAATTTTGAAAGGTCATGGAAACCATTAAGAGGCTTTATTGTTTGAAGAAAGACTTTCCACTAGTTCTCAGGTTTCCTCAGCTTTTCTAAGAATGGTATTGCAGAAGCCTTCCAACCTCTTCCTATAGAATAACAAGAAAGCAAGTTCTAAGATGTTTAACTTTTTAGCCAGGAGACTGGGGAAAATAATATATATTGTATTTCAGAGAAAATAATTAGAATAGTCATCATACACTTGTCCTACATATTTAAAGTGATGAATGAGGAGTAGAACATACAACTTACACACTCTCACCACATTGAGAAAAAGCATAAGAATGTTCTGGTTATAAATTAAAACTTTTAATCCTGTGCATCCAACATGACACAGTTCATCTTGATAACATATCTGATTACAATACCAAACCTTCCACTAAAATGTCCATGTACAAGAAGAGTGTGGAAGTGTCCTCATAACATTAAGTTCCAAAACACTATATACAGACTTTGGCTTGATTATGTGTGTGCAAAGTTTGTGCCAACTTACAATACTTTCCTTATATAATGTTTCAAAATTCAGTGTGGAAATATTGGCAAATATGTATATGTATGAATACATTTACACTTAAACAGTACTGATTATGTCATATGGAATATAGAGTCATGAACCAAAGAGTTGGAAACAAGAATCACTACTTTTCGTTACTTTCATCATGCCTCTCATTACATCACTCTGGTCCTGGTTCCAAACTGAAAATAATGTCCTATGGAGCCACAAATCTATATACTGAGCCATAAGGTGTGTATAGTGTGATAACTTTTACTTGTATCAAGAAAATAGGCATGAGAAAAAGTTGCTATTTATAGTTTATAATTTCTCAAATATAAGCAAAATGAGAAAGTTTGGGAAATAAGAAGGGGCAATATTATACATTTAAATCATCTTCTTATACTTGTAAATTTTCCCTTGCCTTTGTTTGATATAACAATCAGAATCAAAGTACAATGGCCTCAAAATCCTCAGAGTCACAGAATTAAGTTTAATCTCTAGATAGGTTCTTGTAAGATGAATTTTTTACTAAAGCTAGAAGCATGAGGAGCTTCAACTGCTTCTGTGGACCCAGATGCAGCCTGTGACACAATATTTTGATGCAGTAGAATTAATTTTTTGTTTTATCCAAAAAGGTAATACCAGGAGAATATCAGAGAATCCAGGATAATGATACACTAAAGCAAAGCCCCTCAAGGAAACACTTCAATCAATGCTTCCATTGATTATTAAAATAAATGAAATGCTTAAAATATATTTAAGTAACAACACATGTAACTTATGCATATACACATAAATTAAGAAACAATTGAACTAAAACATTTTTATAGATTGCATTTTAAAACAATTTTATCCCAACTATACTATTAATATAAATGATGTCAATTAGAAAGTGATCAAATGTACATTAGAATGTAATCAAATATATCTAAAAATACAACATAATTTTCATATAAGGTTTGTTTTAAATTGGCATTTAGTCTTCTGTAGGCTAAGCTACCTTTCAACATGTTATGTAGTCTGGAAGGACCATGGCTCCTGATTCTTTTTCCTCACTTCCCAAATTCTCCAATAAGTAGAATGCCAAGCTTCTTATGGGCTTTGAACTAGGTTATTTCAAGGAATACAGCAAAGTTTCTAAGGTGAGTTATTGTTTTAATTGAAGATGGTTGAAAGGCCAAGATGAAAGTATCTGTATCTTCATTGCATTGGCTTCACAAATCTGCAGATGCATTGACAGTTTAAATCATGATTTAAAGCATAAGAAATGTTTTTAGATGTGGGGGAGAAAGTCTAATGTACATAAAAAGGAAGATAATAGTCAGAAGTAGGGATATCCTGGGATAGTCCAGAGTAGACATAACCAGGCTGAGCTGGTCCTTTCTCTCCTTCTCTCCCGAATAAGGAATTCTTTTTTATAGAAACTAGGCAGACCTTTTTAAAACTAATGACAAGCAATGATAAATAAAGTACACTGGCCCTTATATATGAAATGATACTTTTGAAATAACTAGAATTGAAGTATTAGTTTCTTTTCTCTGAAAATGAAAGAACTGTTTCTTTAATATTTTGTTATTGTTAGTGCCTTTTTCTCTGCTTTGAGATAATTTTAATATTTTCTTCACCTTAGAAAATTAAGTGAACTGCTATCAACCCTGTATGAAATTTAGTTACTTATATTGTACTTCCTTAAGAACTTCACTTGTGTAATACAGAATAAAAGTACTTGGCTTGATTTATTAAAAGATGTCAATACCAAATTCATCTGTGAAATGACAGTTTATAAAGCAACAAGTGCATGTGTGGTCATACAAAGTGATATGTGTATATCTTTATTTGTATGCATGAAATTTATTAATATATAAAATGAACTCAAAACTATTTTAAGACTAAAAGACTTGTGTATTATTAGTTTTCCAATGATATGTGAATACATAATACTGACATACAGCCCACACATACACTAAGGTGATTTATTTTTTCCATATTATCTTTTATATAAACTTTTTGGTCAATAATCAAAATCTGAAAATGTGAAAATCTGAAGTCAGTTGTCTAGGAGAAAAAAATCAACTCACTTAAAATTATCAAGATCATTACATGATACATTTGTTTGTAGACACAAGTTAACCATTTTAGGTATTGGGAAAATCACTTAATATTGTTTTGTAAGACATTAAAATATGTCACTACTAGGAAGCATTTTTAATTTACCATCGTGCTAAATTATTTTTTAGTATTTTTATTTGTTCTATCAAATTTAAATCACTAGTCAATAAATATTTTAAAACAATGGAATACAGTCATCCAAGGTAATATTTTTAAACAAAAATAAGCAAAACTTTTTTCCTATTAAAAACTACACTTACTGTAGTATAGCAGAGGATGATGTTAATTTAGTCACACAGTAAGACTGTATTGCTCCACAGAAATTTGATCATTATGCAGTGTCACTTATACCAAAGACAGCTTAAAGACAGACGTGTCTTGTTGCAACCCACAGATTTCATGTATCCCAGAATAGCTATTAACATGTTCTAGAGGACAATGTCATATTGCAATGGTAAAGACTTAGACATCCCAGGAACAACTTGTGAGTATTGTGTGTGTGTGTTGCTTCTGAATTCAGATCCCTAAAGACACTGAAAGATAAATTGACTTGAAAAATTCCCTGAGATCATAATGTATGTACAAGGAACACAAATCTTTCTCTAAATCAGAAACATGCTTGGAAATGCCAGTAGTGGTCGGAAACCAAATAATCTAACATTTCTCGTTCTAAGAGATAGTGTTATCCACCCCTAGGTCTGTGTGCTTGGTTTCTGATGCCCTTGAGATATCCAGTGTACCTTTGTGTGACTTGTTTGATTAACTTCCTGCTGATTTCCTCCCATTGTATAAGAGCTTTCCAGTGATTCTGTCCTATCCTTGTGCTCCTCTTTCCGATTCAAATACTGTGCATGCTGTACTTCTAAATAAACTTGCTTAGCATAAACTAACTGCTTAAACAAGAAGTTCCAATACCATCACTCCTAATTTATGTTTTTATCTTCTGGTTCCATTACCCTGCCTGTCCCTGAAGAATGCCCTGCTTCGTGTTCGGTCCAAGTCACAGAGGACAGAAAGGGCAATGAGATGGCTTTTAAGGGGAAGCTGGTTGGTACATAAAGTAAAAGAAAAATGTTGTTTAAATGAAAAAAGGATAAAGAAAGAAGAAAAGAAGGAAGGGAGAAAGGAATGAAGGAAGAAATAAATAGAAAGAAAAAGAAAGAGATAAGGCGGTACAGTAAAGCATATATTTTTCATTTCTATATATGAGAAAAATTCATGAGAATGCAGAAGCTAATATAGTCATCGAGAATCTTTACATTGACCTAGAGCTCTCAGCTACTGAAAATTCCCCGTTCTCTCTACTTTGTCAAAAGGATCCTGGGGAGTTTATCCTGAATGTTTTATAACTAAACATAATTAGTATCCTCTGTATTTCTAAATAGTGTGAATCAGGGTCAAGATTAAGGTCAGAAATTGTGGTTGTTTATTGTTCGTATTTCAAGTCCACTTTGATGGCAGAGAGGTTATGTGTCTCTTTATGCAGAGTTCTGACATCTGAGGCAAAAAGATTGTCAGTTTAAAGCCAGCCTGAGCTACATCATAAGTTTCAGACTAGCCTGGTCTATAAAATCTAAGTGACTTTAAAGGAAAAAAAAATCTACTCAGGGAGTTTATATCATCTGTTTTAAGTACACTAATTCATGTTAGTTATGTTACCTGAATCACAGTAACAGATAAAAAATAAAATTTAAGTTAGGATTAGCTTCAATTGTTTACTCCTACTGTCCACCAAAAATCCATTTGGCCATATAAGCCATGTTCTTTCCACTAGGCATTCAACACGTTCCTTGTGAATTCCCTCCCTTGATCCTGCTGTTGTGGTGCCCTTTACTTTTTATTCTTCTTACTAGCTCATTTCTGGGGAACTCCTATTCCTTCTCTGTGATAATGAAAGATGCCTTTTAAAGGTTTTCTTCTTTTCAAAGAAGAAAGAAGTTCCACCTTTATACCCTAATTAATTCTCAAGGTGCATATCTTGAAACACCAATACATTGAGATTTGAAACTTTATATGACAAGCTTAAAGGTCAAATTTGTCCTTCATGTTTTATTTTGACAAATATGAATAGTCACACATTTCATTTTTATGAACAACATAGCAACTAATTGTTTTGAAAGGTAGAAGGTTCATAGTGATTCAGTAAAAAAAATAATGTTCCTGCTTCATAGTTCAAGAAAGATAAATTTATCGAATTCTGTTTCCACAGAGGAGCAAAGTAGAAAGTCCTAAGTAGTAACAGTCCCTGGGGCTTCAGAATTTCAATGTTTTCTTGCAACTTTGAGTAAGTAAATTTTCTGCAATGTGTTTAGTTGATTTAGTTTTAGGATATCACCAGTTTTATTACAATATATATTAATGACTACTCATTCATTTTTATGTGTCTCTTTATGCTATATGCTCATCATATAAAGAAGTGTCTGTGGAGATCAGTAGAAGATTTAAGTTGCCCTGTCGCTGGATTTACAGAATATTGAGGTTTTCTAATGTAGATATGGGCTGCCAAACCCTGATCCATCAGAGAATTTTGAAGCACGATTAATAAAGCTCAGAGACTGATATTGGGGTTCGTCCTGAATATCCGAAAGGCAAAACTGCTAGCCACTGGCTCTTACCTTGAACTCAGTTCGAAATGGCAATCCTGCCTCCAGTAATTTCAGAAAGAGACGGTTTCCTCTCTCAATGTGTGTTGAGAGCTGTTTTCTCCTGTTTTATAATCCTCTCTAGGGCTGGGATTAAAGGTATGCACCAGTATGATTAAAGGCATGCACCATCCGGTTTCTATGGTAAATAGTGTGGCTACTGGGATTAAAAATGTGTGTCATTTTGGCTACAAGGATTAAAAGTGTGCATTACCATTACCTGTTCTGTAAAGCTGGCTAGTGGGGCTGTTTTATTCTCAGATCCTCAGGCAGGCTTTATTTATTATTTTTTATTATTGTATTTATTAAAGTATAATTGAAATGTCACTACAAAGTTATCATCAGTAAGCCAACCAGCCAGCCACTCATCAGGGCAAGTAATTATGGTACACTATTATTTTTACACTTGATGAACATTCAGTAAGTACACACTATTTCATAAATTATTTCCTTATATATGCCTTTGGCGCTCCTATCAGAAAATCAACTTTTTTACGTAGTAAATCACATATATATGTAATTTAAACCTGCATTCTCTTTCATTTGTACACTATTATAATACTCTACATATTGTCAATGTTTGATTTTGTAGTTACAGTATAACAAGTATAAATCTTGTAGAATATATGAGACATTTTTCACTGGTTAGCATTTTAAAGATATTTATAAATATAACTAGATATTATGAAAATGAAATGAATTTAGAGTATGGAAAATTAAATAAATCTAAGAAGGTCAAAATCAGTTAAAATGATTTTGCTAATTAATGTTAAAATGTTCTGAAATATTTATATATTTAGCCCTCAGCTGTTATGTTACTATTTCTATTCTAAAGCTGCATTGATATGAGTTTATTCTAATATTTCTAATATACTTGCTATATACTTATTTAGTGTATATAATGAAATTTATTAAATATTATTCAAAGAATATGCATAAAGTCCTTTCTAAAGTATTGAGTCATAACATTTTTATAACAAATGAACTCATTTAAAATATAGTAATGATTTTTCATCCTCCTTTGTTTAAAATTTTTGTATGTGGCTGTTTTGCTTGGATGTATGTATGCAGTACTCTCCGAGACTAAAGAGGGCCTGGTCATGGAAACTGGAGTTACATACCTGTGATAGCCACAATGTAAGAATGGTTTGCTGAAGAATAGTCAATGTTCTTAACGAATAAAACATCTCTCCAGCCCTTTTAGTTTCCTTTGGCCTAAGGGTAAAATTAGATATTCAAAAGAATAAATGCCAATGTTATCGAAGATCGTTGGCGAGAACATGCTTTGGCTATTTATTTGAAATGGATTAATTTGTTTAAAACTGCACGTCACTTTCAGTGTTCTGCTTTGGTTAATTTATTTATTACATGAAATGATAGTGTGATTTTTAATGACAAGGTACTCAGAAAATTATCCACCATTATATTAGAATGTTTTGTTTACTCATATAGGTTATATGCCATAGTATGTATCTTTCAAATTGTTCTATGCAGTGGTGTTACTGTTCCTAGAATATTATTTGTTCTTTTCTTCTATGTCGCATTCGTTCAATTTTTAATATTAGTTAACAATATTAAATTATTCAACAACTTCTTTTCAATTTAACACATATTCAGCTTTATTATTTTGTATTTGTATGGTTAAACCTCCTCTATGAGTGTGGATATTAAATTTGGAAGTGAATGTGGACATTGTAATATAATTTTCGCGTTTAAAGAATAATCTTTTGAAGCTGTATCCCTTGTACAACAGCAAACTGTAATTGTTCCCCATACTTGGTGCACACTATACATCCCGGCCTGGAATTTGATTCTTATAGACTAGTTGTATAGATTAAGCTGTCTCTTTTATAGCCACATAGTCATGTGCTTCAAAACTTCTCATTATCATCTTTTCTTAGTCTAGGACACTGTCTCACCATCTTTGTATTTCTCTTCTTTTAGTTCTTTGACACTAATAATAGTATTTTTTAAAGTTTTAATGCTATTTCATACCTAAAAAGAAATGTTCCTGTGCTTAACTGTGAGACTGTGATTTTACTCAACATTTTGGTCTTCAGTTGCATCAATTTCCTAGGATCAACATAATATCATTCTTCTTTAGGGCTATCCCCCACTTCATTTCTTGCCTATATCTCATGTGTTGTTTAATTGCTAGTCAGTTTATCCATTAATTGTCACATATAGTGATTGTACAACTTTGCTATGGTGAATATTATTATCACAATAGTGTAGGTCTGAAGGTATCCCTATAGCAAATTTACTTTAACTCATATATGTGTGTATGTATGTGTATGTATGTATATATATATATATAATTTTTCTATTCATTTTACATTCCAACCAGAGTTCCCCCATCCCAACCCTCCTCCCACCCCCCTTGTCTTCTCCTTAGACCACATCCCTTCCACTCCTCCCAAAGCTTAATGCCTACCATGGGGATCAAAAATCCTGGCAAAACAAGTTAAGTCAGTATCAAGACCCTTGCCTCTGCATCAAGGCAAGTAAGATATACCACCATGGGGAATGGGTTTCAAAAAGACAGCTCATATACAAGGAATAGATTCTGGTCCCACTGCCAGGGTCCCCTCAAATAGACAAAGCTGCACAATTATCTCCCTACCGTAGATGGCCTAATTTTGTCCCATGCAGTCCACAGCTGTGGGTCTAGAGTTCATGATTTCCCATGACCATGTTTCAGCATTGGTTATGGTGGCAAACACTGATGCTGGTAGGATTTGCTGATGGCGGTGGAGGCAATAGAATCATATATATGTATATATTTTGGAGACCTTTCCACTTGGTATCTTTGCTGCTGGCACTCATCCTTGATAGTCTGAGTTTCAGAATGCCACCAAAAAGCAATCTGAAAACTCAATTCCTGGTGCCTTTCACTTTATCGTTTGAATCAAAATCCAAAAGTTCTTGAACAGTCCATAGTGCATAGATATGATTTAGTCTGTTTTATTTTTTCATTCTTTAAATTCTAATCACAATCTCTGTTATTCCAAAATTATTTGTGTCTTTAGTAGGTATTAGTCAAGTACCATCTTTTTATCCTATTGTTATTCAACCAATAATTTTTCTTTCAGTTATATTGTAGCTTTTTAAACTTTTTTCCAAAATATCTCAGATTACCATGACTTATTTCCTACCAAACTGCACTTATATACAGACTTGCCAATTAACTTTTCTCACAATTTATATTTTTTTCTGTGGAATTTATTTAATTTTTTATGTTAGTGAAGCATGCACTTCATTTTACAATCATAAGTATAAAAGAGCAGGTCATATATTGCTATATCTGATAACCAATAACAAAAGTTAAAAAAAGAATAAACTTTTAAGAACCAATGGTCATAGTCTTTTTGAAAAATGTGGAGCAAAATGAATTTAATTCTCTATCCTACAATTATAATTACTATACATAATCTTATACTATCTGATGAATAAATTATTTTAATAACAATGAAACTGAGTATTGTCATTTTATATTAAAAAGATAGTTATATAGCATTTTATTTGAATATGATACATGAAGGTGTACAGATAAGAGGATAGTAAAAAAAATCACCTCTATTAAAATAACTGTTACAAAGTAAACGCATAAGACTATTTGAAAATGCTTTCAATTTTTAAAGATTAATATACTTCAGTAAAAATAGTGGCTAAATTGTAATAGTATTGTTTGCTCCTATTTCTGAATTACAGGCATTCATTATATGAAAGTTATAACTAAATATGGAATAATGAGGGCATTTGGAAAACAGAAGCTGCTAAATATTCAAAAGATATTTGTTCACATCTAATTGAATGGTAAAGTGGAAAGAAATGATATTTAATAGACTTTGACAAGCGTTTAGAATAGAAACATTTTCTGAATCAATTAGAATGATGGAAATGCTTCCACTGATTGACATAAAATTTTCTTTCTATTGATTTGTAAAAGGAACAGTAAACACATTTATGCAAATTCTCTCTTGACCCATTAATTTAATAATTTTCTCATCTTCTGAAAGTTGACCTTTGATAAAATGTAGTGACAGTTAACAGCTTGCTAATTTCCTTCTTTTGAATTTATATGCTTCTAATTTGAAATTTCAGAATTAAAAATTAAGACATTGGAAGAAAAGAAGAAGGGAACATCATATCACATTACTATTTATAGCATTTTAGTGCTCTGACTTTAGTAAGTTGTTATGTCTTCGTTGTGGTGTTCTTAAAGACAACAGGTTATCAACTGGCTTAAGTGATAAAACACATTTATACTCATTAAAAAAGATAAAAGTGGTAAGAAATCATGGAAGTTGTTATTCTCATTGGAAATAAATTTGTGATAAATAATAAAATACACAAGTGGAATATAAGTTATAAATGAACAAATAGTTGATGTACTTATTAAACATACAAATGTTCAAAAGACATATAAAGTATTGTAACGTGTGTTATGATATACAGAGGCAAAAATACTTAAGATATACTAAATATGAAGCAACTCATTGAAAGAACAAAGACTATAGTAATGGAAAAATAATTTTCTGAAACAAGAAAGTATATGATATATAAATAGAAAATATAATGCAAGCATGATTGCAGCACATCTGTGCTAACAGCTATGTCTTCTTTAACTTGGCCTCCACCTGAGACACCCAGTGTGATTTCATTCCACCATAGGTGCTTACCCACTAAGATCTAGATAAACTAATCATTGTTCAGCAGGATAACTGGCAGCTTGACTTATTGGAAAAATATGTTTTCATGCATCATTTAAAGAGATGTGTGGGTACTACTGTCTCTGCTATCATACGTTGGGTGCCTCTACTGAAACTTCAACTAGCCTTTATAGCAAAATATCTGGATAATTTGAGGATAGAGCTATCCTGGGGTCTGTGTGTATAGCAGTATGTGAGTGATGAATATGAGATGATAAAAAATGTGTAGATGATAAACAGATGATAGAATATAGGTAGGTAGAAAGAAAAAAGAGAGATAGAAACAGACAGAGAGAGAGACAGAGAGAGATGGGGAGTGAAGGAGGGAGGAAGAAAAGAAGGAAAGAAGGAAGGAAGGAAGAAAAAATAATGAAAAGAAGGTAGATAAATAGATCTATCTATCTATCTATCTATCTATCTATCTATCTATGAGTATAGATAGATAGACAGATAATGCATAGAATATGAATATCACATAATATTCAATTATTGTTCATCATTAGGTTTCAGCTTATAATAGATTACATGGATACTACTTTCTTGGCACAGTTCTTTAGAGTACTTCATACATATGGCTTTAATCAGATATCTTTGCACTGCTGTCCTAAATTTGGTACATAACAATTTTTTCTATAACATCTGAAAAAGTTCGCTCATTGGTAATTTGATGAGAAAAGTCTGGTATGTACTTTAGAAGCTGTGAGGAAGGAGAGGTGACTGGAGAAGGTAGAAGTCCAGTTGAAGAGTTCCAAATGGAAATCATATTAACAACTGGGCATGAGACATTAAAGTGTTAATTTGACCAAAAAAAAGTGATTGTTTTCTGCTCTTCTTTTAAGACCATATCTGTGATTCTAAGAATAAGTAATGAAATATATATGTTAACATACATGTATGCACACATATATTGGGTCTGTAATACATATATACATTCTTATATTCATGCATATGTATTTATATGCATATGCATATACATGTAATACTCTTATAGATGAATACATAATGTATACTATATATATGGCAGAGGAATATTCAACATAACACAACATTAAATCGCTCCTATGCTTGTAATTGATACTGCTTATTCTGGTTTACAATGTAGAAAGGCACATATATCATTAAGAAATTAAATGACATAGTCCATGAATATGCTGCAAAGGAGACTATAACTACTAAGTTGTTAAAAAAAAGTATTTTTACAAAGGGGCCTGTTATGAACCATGGCATAGGGAAAAGTGACCTTACAGAAATACACCACTGATGTGGGATGCCCTTCTGTATGCTTTGAATATGTTTTATTAGCATTGGCTAATACAGAAGCTGATTTGAGCAATAGCCAGGCAAATAGAACCAGGCATGAAATGCAAGCAAAAAATATGTTAATAAGCCACAAGCCTCATAGTAAAAACACAGACTAATAGAAATCAATTAATTTATGTTATAAGAGCTAGTGGATAATAAATCTGAAATAATAGGCCAAATATTATGTAATTGATATTGTGCCTCCAAGTGGTTATTTTAAAAGCAGCTGCAGGACCAAATGGGATGAGAAACCTGCTGTTACATACCCTAAACAAATATACCAAATCCCATAAGATAATCACTTTCTGCCCCAAGAAAACAGCTGAATAAAAGCATTATTGCTAATGTGATTAAAGTGGTTTAATTTTTATCGTAAGAAGGCAATCAAAAATGGCCATGCCATTTTCATGGTTCTGAAATAATAAATATTTCATCTCCAAATAATTGTATGTCTTCCTTTCTAATCTTGATGATTTTTGTATATTTTGTGTTTATAACACAATTAGCATGCGACCCCATGAAGGTAATAATAGAATCAAATATTTCCTTCCAACAACAATGATTGGAATATGTCAGTTTACCAATCTCATATTAAGTGTCAAATACTGAATTGCAGACCTTTAAAATATAAATATATTTAGCAAAATTTTTGATAATGGGTAATCCTTATTCTATAGCTTATAAATTAAATTATGTCAAAATACTGAGCTTCAGGACTGGAGAGATGGCTCAGAGGTTAAGAGCATTGTCTGCTCTTCCAAAGGTCC
>LOEQ01000926.1:296642-312775 GCA_001685075.1 Bramus lutescens | reverse complement strand
ATATTTATACACATACACATTCACATATGCACACACACACACACACACACACACTGTTTGGGCGGTCTGCTGTGCCACTGACCTCCTAGATCCAGGCTGACTTTTCCCTTAGATTTAGGGGTGGACACATGGCCCACTCAGAGCTCACCAGTGCTCAAGACTCCTTTAATGAGGAATTGAAAACAAAAAGATGTGTTTGAAACAAGGTCTGGAGGTGTTCCACAGGAAGGGGGCCCATTTGGGTGAGTAGAACTGACTGCATCGGGATACTCTGTTTTTCCCACACATTCCCATGGAGTTATCAGAGTAACTTCAGTCCTTCAAAGCAGCTAGCTGGTTATTATTTCCAGATCTGATTCTTAGCTGGAGGCCTTTGAGCAAATCACTTAACCTCTCTGAGCCTGGTTTCCTCATCCGTACATGAGATAACACGAGAGAGTAGAGTGAGGGCAATACGTGTTTACTGTTTCTATGCCTATGAACAACTGAAACAATTACATTTCTATCTGTGTCTATTAACTACTTACTATATGTCAGGACTTATGCCAGGCAGTTGATAAATGTTCCACTTAATTTTCACATCCATGAAAGGCAGAAGAAAGAGTGCCTGCCTCTGTGTCCTGATGGAAGATGGACAGGCAGAGCAAGGCCCCGACGGCCTGATTCCTGGTGCCATCGTTTTGCTGATTGCTTTTGCTTCCTTCAGCTTTTGGAATGGAGACCTTGGCACTTTTCAGGGCTTCTTGCCTGGGATCTTTTTTAAAAACGCCTTCCACAGGGACAGGACTCTGACTGGTGTAGAAGGAGGTAGCACACCTGTTGGGCTGTCAAGGGAGAGGGCTGAGACACTGACCAGAGCCCTCTGTGTCAGGGAACCTCCCTTTTGGCTGGGTCTGGGTGTTCCCTAGGTAACAGTGGGGGAGGGGGACACACAGCAGAGATTTATGTGCCTGCTGCTCTCAGCAGCTGCTTGCCGTGCTCTGTCCAGCAAGAGAGACAGTGTCTGGTCTCAGGTGACTCATCAGGACGGAAGCAGACACAAGCTGGTGGTGTGGGAGGAAGGGTATCCCCCACATTCTCACTTCCCACGATCAAAGCGGGGCTGAGGGGACTTCTTTCTACAGCACACAGACTGCTGAAAAGGCAGGTGTTTTAGGCTCCTTTTATAGACGGAGAAACTGAGGCCCCGTTCTAACAGCTCCGTTGTTTTATTATTAGTTTTTCGGTAACATTGATAGGAGAGCTGCTCTGCGCCAGGTACAGAGTTAGCCCGTGTGGCAGATACAAACACACGCAAAACACAGACTGTACCCTCAACAGTGTTGTTGACTAAGCAGGAAAGGGGATAAGATGCGACCACAGAGGACTGTCACAAAAGGTGCCGGCCCCAAGGGCGGGCCTGTCGGTGCTTTGAGTTTGAATACCTTTGACTTTCCTGCAAACATCGTTCTTTCTTTTCCTTTCCCTTCTCTGTCTTCTCTTCCTCCACCTCCCTCTTCTCCTCTGTACTCCCACCTTTGCTTTGTCTTCTTCATTGTAGCAAAAGCTCATAGCACAAAATTACCCTCTTAATTTATAAACTGGCACAGCATGTATGTTGTAGAACTTTCCATCTCACGTGACACGAACTGTACCTATTAAGCAATTTTTGATATGTTCCTCCCCTGATCAGTGGGATTTTCTGTTCTATATTCCTGTGTCTGTGTCCTCACCTGCTAGAGCAACAATTAGTAAACAGGACCCCCCTGAAGCTGAGAAGCTTCTGTAAAGCAAAGGACACAGTCAACAAGACAAAATGGCAGCCACAGAATGGGAAAAGATCTTCACCAACCCCACATGGGACAGAGGGCTGATCTCCAAAATATACAAAGAACTCAAGAAACTGATCATCAAAAGAACAAATGATCTAATAAAGTAAATCATGTGATATTTATCATTTCCCCCCCCAGTGGCATACTATATTTAACAAAACATTCTCAAGGTCATCCAACGGGATCTCCTTTCGATAGGATTAGTGATATTCTATTTTATGTAAGCACGGATTTGTCTTTATTCATCTATGCATGAATAGACATTTGGGTTGCTCCTGATACTTGGCTCTTGTGACTAAGACAGGACCAATATCTCTCTGAGATCTTGTTACCACCTCTCCTGGGTTGTGCCCAGAAAGAGGAGTGCTGGCTCTTATGACATTTCAGTATTCTTGAGGAATTTCCGCAGTGTGTTCTACAGCAGCGGTGCTGTTGTTACAACCCCGCTGTTAGTACAGAGGGATTCCTGGCTTTCGACGTCCTCACCAACACTTTGTTATTTCCTGTTTTATTCCCCCTGTGGGTTTAAATGTTTATTTATTTTTGTGTGAGTGTGTATATGCATACACACATGTATGTGTATATTCATGGAGACCAGAAGTCAACCTTGTTATTTTTGAGGATACTGTTCATATTGTCACTTGAGACCTGACCTCTCACTGGCATAGAACTCACTGATTTAGCCAGATGGTCTGACTGGTGACCCCTGCGATTTGTCTTTCTCTACTTTCATAGTGCTGTGGTCATAAGTGTGTGCCAACACACCTAGCTTAAAAAGTATTTATTCATTTTCGTGTTATTTTATGTATATAGGTATTTTACCACATGTGTGTTTGTGCCACATGTGTGCAGTGCCCATAAAGGCCAGAAGAGGGTGCTGGACCTATGGAGCTGGGGTTAGAGATAATCATGAACCATCATGGGGTGCTGAACCTAGGTCCTCGGAAAGAGCGACAAGTGCTCTTAACCACTGAGCTGACTCACTAGCCCTGGTACCCAGATTTTTTTTTTTTTGAATCTAGGTTTTGGAAATTGAACTCAGGTCCTTGGGCTTGCATGGCAAGTTTTTGACTTTTTTAAAAAATGACTTTTTAATCATTATGGTGACTTCTCTAATGGGTGTGTGGTGATAACTCATTGCTTTGACCCATATTTCCTGATGATTAATGACAATGAGCATCTTTTCAACATTATATATTGATATTATATATATTCATTTATATAAAGTCTTTGAAGGAAATGCCTATTATTTCACTCACTTTAAAATTACATTATCTGCCACCACACATATCCTTTGAGTATTTATTTCTGATGCCAAGGAGGGCTGAGATGATTTTGAAATCCTCATGAAGCCTTTCAGAAGGCTTGGGTGGGCAGGGGGAATGGTCTTCATCTGTGTAATGCAGGTGGTTGTATCATGTGGTATTAAAATTACATCTTAGAAGTTTCCCAGTTTACATTGGTATTCTGAGAGACTGAAAACAGTATTGAATCTGCTGGGGATCTTGTGGTTTGTCTGGATGCCCAGGGTGAGTGATGGGGGTGGTCCTGCTTGTAAGTACCCCTCACTTTATCCTATGAAGAATGTGGCCCTGTCACTCCAGGGTGGGAAGGAAGGAAGTCGATTCACTGGGCTCTTCTAGAATAAAGTGTCTGTGGTCTCCAGTCTTGGGAGACTCTTGGAATGACATTCATTTTACACGGTAAATAACTCTACTTTTTGGTTTCTGCAGAAAAAAAATCATAAATACACCCTGAGGCAAGTTTCCCATTGGAGGGGATATGCTTGCTTCTGTCATTCAGTTCTTCACCTGCTGGTATATTCTCAAATGGCACACATCCTGGTAGATAATGTGGGGGCGACAGCATTGGCATTGGGAACAGGCATGATTTTTAGAGGTGTTGGGAGCCTTGAAGATGTTACAAGCTGCCCCTTGTGTCTGTCCGAGGTCATTGGCCTCCCTTGCTTATGTGTCTGAGGCTGTCTATAACTCTGTCGACTCCACCTCACCAGCTTCTAGCTGAGTTCTCAGTGGGAGAGTGGTGGCCTGGGGGTGGGAGAGACAGGAGAAGTGAAACATTCTTTGTCTCTGTCCTCATCCTCATCCTCATCTTCCTCTCTTTTCTTCTCTTTCTGTCCTCTACCCTTTTTCTCTCTCTGCCTTGGGCTATTCTGGTCCAGTTTCACCACCTCCATGATCCTTGCTCCACCAAACAGGTATGCAGCAGTGTGTGTTAATAGACTTGCTATGTAACAGCATGAATTCACAATAAAACAGAATATAATAGTAGCCATATGTATGTATGTATGTATGTATACAAAATATCCAGAAATCATTTTAATAATGGACATAAAGGACTTATATGATAAAACTTTACTGAGAGGCATAAAAGAAGACTTGAGGAAATGAAAGGACACATTATGTTTCTGGAAGTATTGAGAAGATTTCAATGGCCTGTAATTCAATTTATCCATTTACTGCAGCTTCATAGGAAATAGCAGAAGGATTTGGGAGGAACTTAGCAAAATGATTCCATAACACTTCAGCAATAAATGCTTAAAGAGAGATCATAAATTAAAAAAAAGGGTTAGAGAGGGAATATCTTACTGGATTAGAATCTCAATCGTGTGGCTGGGGTAAGATAGTAGTGCTGACAGAGGCTAGCCTGGAATGGACTGTCTATCTAAATGTGGGGCTGTTGGTGAGATCAGGTAACATCTTTTTGTTGCAGTGATAATGATTTTTGGATATTTGAAAAGGATAAAATCAAAGCCCTACCCACATCTTTTTTTGCATAAATTGCAAAGCCCAGGCATGTGTGTGGCTCAGTAATAAAAATTAACTAATATGCACATGATCCTGTCTTCAATCCCCATATACATTTATACACATATACATATAAATTAGATTTAAATATAAACATACAAATCACCAAAGTAGAAAAGTATAGGTAAATATTTTCAAAATTAAGAACATCCTTTTTCTTATTTTCTTTTTTAAAACTATGGTACTAACCAGGAATAACCATTAAAGCAAATGAGAATATAAATAAAACTGTATTGGGGTTGGAGAGATGACTCAGCAGTTAAGAGTATTGGCTGTGCTTGCAAGAGGACCTGGGTTCAGTTCCCAGCACCCACATCATGGTTCAAAATAGTGTAAATCCAGTTACAAGGCATCTGCTGCCCTCTTTTGTTCTCCAGGCATGAAGGTAGTGCACAGACATACATGCACAAATAAACATAAAATAAATCTTAAACATATAAATAAAAATCTAAAACTCATATTTCAAAACCTCCATGTCACCAAGTTAAAGTACAAAGGATATATTAAAGTATATCTTGAGCATGCATGAGTTATAGACAACAAATATCATGATATTAGAAAAATTCCTAGAGATCAATCATGGAAAAGTGAATAGACACCCAAGCAAAATGTGAAAAATATCTATGGTTACATAAAAAGAAGGAAGGTAGTAAAATAGATGCAAACCACATACCAAAGATGCCTGGGCTTTTAGCTCACTGTGTGCAGAGAGAAAGGAACGAGATGTGTTCTGAATGGAGTAGAGGAAAGACTCAAAACACCCCCTTTGATACAGAAAGCCAACTTCTTGAACCTGTCCTAAAAAATGCAAACACACTAGAGACTGGAGGGATGTCTCCCTGGTTAAGAATGCATATTGCTCTTGCAGAAAATCTGGGTTGACTCCCAGTATCCATGTGGAGCAGTTTACAACCACCAGTAACTCCAGCTCCAGGGTATCTGTGCCTCTCACAGGTGCCTTCACTCATGTACACTGTGTGTGTGTGTGTGTGTGTGTGTGTGTGTGTGTGTGTGTGTTGCACGCATGCGCACACACCCATGCACCCATGCACACAATTATGTAAAACAAATCTTATAGAGATGGTTTAACGGTTAAGAGCACTGACTGCTCTTCCAGAGGACCTAAGTTCAATTCCCAGCACCCACATAGCTGCTACCAAACTGTCTGTAACTCAGCTGCCAGTGGATCCGGCAATCTTCATACAGACACACAAGCAGGAAAGCATCAATGCACATAAATAAAAACATTTAAAAATGTAAGCATGTATACAGACCTATTTCTCAGAGTTTTGATACAAAAGAGCTGCACCTCCCTACACTCCCAGTAGAACTGAGAGCAGCCTGGATGGCAGGCTCACTAGTAAGGAACTGCCTAAAACTACCAGTCCCCTACACTCCCGCCGAGCATTCCACCCATTATCGGTTTAAGTTGATGATAAAAAAAATCACACCAGAGTCCATGTTTAGTGTCACTGCATAAATAAAATAATGTAAAGTGGAATAAAAAGTACCAAGTCACATGAATAGTTAAAAATCTACCTAAATAAAACATAAACATTTAGTCACTTTAAAGAGACCACAAGTGTGTTTGCATAAACATATCCCTCTGCCTTTTATGTTGTTTAGGCCAACGTCAGAGAAAAGCAATCACATGGGGTTGCCAGATAACTGAAAAATCTCTACAGCCTAGTGTGTTTTTAAAACACTGTCTTCTGCATGTTTAGATATACAAACACTTACCATTCAGTTACAATAAATTATTGTATTCAGGGCGGCCACATGCTGTATAGGCTTAAAGCCTAGGAGCAGTACACTACATTAAATAACCCACATGAGGTCGTAGGCTAGACCTCTATGATGCTCACAAGACAACTAAATTATCAGATGATGAACTTATCAGAACAAATTTCCCCCTCTAAGTGAAGCATGGTTGAGTGTATTAACTGAGATCATGTTTGAGGAGGTAAGGTGGGGTTCTACGTGATTTTATGCTTTCCTGTATTCAGAATTTATTTGAAGTCAACTGAGTATAATGTGCACTTGGAAGGCTATTATATAACTGGGCGTCCCTAGCAACAGGGACCTGGGATGCCAGGTAAGCCCTTAGCAAACCTCACATACCAGCTTAACTCTGTCTCTTGTTTTCATGGTACAGAACAAAACCTCCTCTGGCTCATGTGTTGAGACTGAGGACCACGAAATGTCCCAACTTGCATGTCTCAGACTGGAAAAAGCCACACAAGCCCACCTTGTTTTCCCAATTTTCTAGGGACGTCTGTGTACAGCCTGAGGTCTTTGCTGGCTAAGCCTGTTGGACCGAGAGGTGGCCGCACGAGCAGTCAACAGAGTAGGCCTCTTCTCCCTGCCCATCTGCCGGTGTCTGTGATAGCCCCTCTCACCTGATACGTACTCACAAGGGTTGCTTGTATTTTTGGTTCAGAGCATCCCTGTGAGTGTGTGTGCCTGCTAGTGTGCCCATGTATTAGAGGGCAGGTGATCTCGGCTGTGGATCCTTAGGAGCCGCTCACTTTGTGCTTTGAGAAGGCTATCTCTGTGGTCTGGAGTTCAGCAATTAAGTTAGACTGGCTGCCGAGAAAGCCCCAGGGATCCACCAGTCATTACCTTCCCAGCTCTGGAATTATAAGCATGCATGGCCATGCCTGACTTTTGATCCAGAGTCTTATTGGCAGGTTCTGCAGCTTAGGTCAGAAGGCCTTCAAAAGAGTGCTGGAAGCATTTGTGATAAGAAAATTTAAATTCATAGCCCCCTTCCCAGTGACTGCTTTGATGGTATTTGGAAATGAAGGCTTTGGTATATAGGAATGTTGTATTTCATTCCCGGCCTCATTACACGCCACAAGATGTGAGATGTGTCCGGGTGGTGCAGAGCAAACAACTCACAGACTTTTTGTCTGTGTGGCTCTTGTCAGTGACAGCAATGTCACATTCTATCCAGAGCTAGAAATAGGCTCTTTAGATCATACCTGTATACAGAGCACCCTGAACTGATGAAGCGAAAGGGCTGAATAGGCTCATGTGAGACTGCCTGGTGCAGGTGACGCTGGGGACAAAGCTCACGTGACGTGGCCAGGATATGGTTTCTCTGTCCATGGACCACGAATCTTTGATAAAGGTCCTATTTTCAGACTTTTCCTTCATTGTCACCTGAAGTACTATCCATACTTCTCAGGGGCAATGTCCTCCAAAATCTCAAGTCAACCATCTCTTATGAAAATCCTCAGGCTTGTGCATCACATTGGGCCTGATTGGGCTGTGGGTCTGGCTCGGAGAGTCACTGTAGTTAAGGGTGGGCGAGTCACACTGCTTAGTCTAGCTCGGTTACATGGTCACTGCTGGAAGGAAGCTTAAGAGCTGAGGGAGGAGAGTCCAGATCCCCAGACATGAGGGTGTATGGTGCCATCAGATTGGGAGGAACTGTACAATAGCAAACCCAATCAAAGTTCACTGCATAGAGATCTGGCAGCAACTCCAAGGGCACTGTCTTTTAAATAACTAATTCCACAGCCTGTAAAACTGAGGTCCAGAAAGGGGAAGGAACTTTCTAGAAGACCCAGAACACATTAAACGGGGGCGAGGGTTCTGCAGATTTCATTTGCTACTCTTTGCATTGAATAGGCTCCTTTAAGGCAGTGGTTCTCAACGCTCCTAAAGCTGCAACCCTTTAACACAGTTCCTCATGCTATGGTGACCCCCAACCATAAAATTATTTTTATTGCTACTTCATAACTGTAAGTTTGCTACTGTTATAAATCAGAATACAAACATCTGTGTTTTCTGATGTTCTTAGGCAACCCCTATGAAAGGATCGTTTGACCCCCAAGGGGTCTTGACCCACAGGTTGAGAAACATTGCTTTAAGAGCTAATCTTTATAGCCAGTTTATCATGTCCCTAGCACAGGTTTAATTTTCGTGAGGTATCATGACAGCAGGACTGTCATGGGTAGCAGTGCAGATACTCAACTACACAGTCTAGGAATTCCCACAGACAGATCTGTATGATAAAGCTGTGCAGAGTGTAGCCTGGGTGGGCACCCTTAGACATCTGGAAGATGGATCAGTTCTTCCGTTAAGATGGCAAATGCGTGTTACATGTAGTGAAACTTTTGCCTGCAGTACTGTGACAGGCACTGCCTATCAATCACACCACTTCTTCCTGTCAGTCCAGGCTGGGTCTCAGGATCATTCTCACTCAGCCTTCCAGTTTCTTGCCAGTTTTCCAGCTATAGCAGGCACCTGAGCCCAAACCTAGTCACCTTATTGTTCTAGGTCTGTAGGCTGAGGCTAAGCTCAATCCTCAGAATGATCCTCTCCTGGGTCTCTACCCTACCCTCTAGGGTTATATGAACTAATGTGAGTAAAGTCCTTGTGAAGGACCAACAATTAGTATTTTAAAATAATAAACATCTAAGAAACCCAACATCTTTAAAGGTGTCTTGTTAGAAGTTGCACACGTGACCAACCTCTAGTGTCTGTATTCTCAGTTTGTCTATCCTCTAAGACATAAAAATAATACTGGGGAGTGTTGTTGGTGCTTATCAGAGTTTCAGTTTCCTCCCTCCCTCCCTCCCTTCCTCTCTCCCTTCCTCCCTCCCTCCATCCNTCTCTGTCTCTCTGTCTCTCTCTCTCTCTCTCTCTCTCTCACACACACACACACTCCTTTTGAGACTAAGTACTTATAGTTTTTAATAGTATAGGGGTGGGCAGAGGCTACTGCTGGAGCAGGAGTCTTCTTGTCTCTTTGCCTCTGTCCCTTGGTCTCCCTCCTGCTGTCTGTGCTCATAGGACACCAGGTGACTAGTAGGCATGGTAGTGTGGTAGTGCCACTGGAATTTTAGGAGCAGATAATCACATATGGCAGCTGCCAAGACCCCTGCATGATTGGCTTGCTTAAATGAGAGGCAGAGGCAGGGAATGCCTTGGACCAGTCCTGCCTGGGGCTTCCCTGTCTGTGGTCTGCTTAGCAAGCCAGGCTGGTGTGGGGAGAAGACGGGTGGGAAGGAGGCAGTGCGGGTATGGTGTGGTGTTGTATGGTATAGCACATGCCTAGCTTTGTGACATTAGACTCATGCTGGTCTATAAGGGTAACAGATGGGCTCCAACCCACTTGCTGGCCTGTGCCAGAAGTTCTCACAGTGTGCCCTGCATAGATATCACCGAGGCAGTCCACGGAAGAAAGGACTAAAAGTTTTACAAGGCTGTGTATTTTTAAGTATTTTTGCAAAGATACCATCTTGCTATTTAAGATGTTTCCTTTAATAATATTTCCTTTTAAGATAAATGTTTTAAGTTTTTTTTTTTAAAAAAGGTTTAATTTAAAAGCAAGTTAAACTTCTTAGTTTAACGTAATGGGTTGTGTGACAGTCGTGTAGCTTGGTCTGTTTGTAAGACTCCTACCAGTGAGATCAAGACCTCAAGTTTAGCTGACTTTTGGGAACTTGTTCCCCATGCTGGATTACCTAGCCCAGCCTTGACGCAGGGGGAGGAGCTTGGTCCTCCCTCAACTTGATGAGCCAAGCTTTGTGCAAGCCCATGGGAGGCCTGCCCATTCTGAATGGAGACTGAGGAGGAGTGGATGAGGAAGGAGGTAGATGGGAGTTGAGGGAGGGAATGGGAAGAGAGGAGGGAGGGGAAATTGGGGTTGGTATGTAAAATAAACAAAAAAAGTTAATGACAAAATAAAAAATAAAACGAATGGGCTTGTCATGCTGCCAGCACACATATGTGTCATTGTATGTTGTTTTTCTCTTCCCCATTGCCCTCCACAGACCCCTCCCCCACTCTGTCTGATTCTCTCTTGCCCCTCCTTAGACCTTAAAGGGGAACCTCGGGGGGCTAGCCACAAGCTGTATATGACTGTGTCTCTTTTGATGGCAGCTTAGGGAATGCTGACCTAGAATGAGGTTCTGAGTGGTATCAGCTCTCTATTTCTGAGTCTGCAAGTTGACATTGACCTTGTTACCTTCTAGGCATCTGGAAGGGTGACATGTGGGGCACATGGGTGTGAAGGGTGTCGCACAGTGCTTTGAGTGAACACTTCTAGCTCCACGTCATGCGTGATCATGTTACCGTCTCATCTTCATTTCTCATATTTCTATCTAAAATGATCTGGCTTATAGTTGTTCTCCACAGTTCTGAGAAATACCAGACACCTTGAAAGCTACATGTTAAAAATATAAAATATAACATGAATATAAACGTTCATGTTTGGATATGTGTACATGGACATTCATGGGTGTGTGTGTGTCACACCTGTGTGTGTGGGTGTGTGCATTCGCAGTGTGCATTTGGAAGTCAGAGGACAACCTTGGGTGCTTTTTTCTCCAGGTTCCTTTCACTTTTGATTTGAGACAGGGTCTCTCATTGGAACTGGATTTTGTCACATGGGCCAGGCCATCAGGCTCCTGCACTTCCAGAGATCCTTCTGTCTTTGCCTACCATCTCTGAGCCTCACTTTGGGCTCACCTGTGGATTTGAACTCAGATCCTCACAGTGCAAGACCAGCACTTTACCAACTGAGCTATCTCTCCAACCCATCTGTTTGTAATTTTTGCAGCAAAATCTGTACCTCGACAGATGTGAAACTCTCTGCTTTCTTAATTACTTCTTTCAGGGTAAATATTTAGGTGCACAGCTGCAGAACTGTTAACATGTCTGGCTCTGCCGTGCTGGCTCAGGTGCTACACGGTAGAACACATGGGATGGTATTGATCATGTCAGACAGTGCCTCTCTCTAAGACCAGAAAGAAAATCTTTATCTCCCAAATAAAGGAGAAAAAGACCTTTGGATAAAAGGTTACAGGCTCTTAATTGTTTGTTTTCCCAGGCCAGTGCTCGAACCTAAGCTAGCGGGGTCTTGTTTGCCTGTTTAAGGCTGGATCTTGTGTCCTGCATCAGAGCTGACCCAAAGCAGGCACTTTGTGTCTGTGAGCGGAACCATTCCATAGGCATGTGTCTATGGTGCGTGATGTCTGGTGGTGGTAAGGGGGTCACTGGTAGCTCAGCAAGGTGCAGCTTTTGGCTGACTGGACTATTGTGGTCACAGGGGGTTATCTGCTTGTGCTATGTGAAAGGCTGGTATGAGTCCCTTAAAACTGAGTTCAAGAGTGACTGTGTTTACTCGGGACAGTCTGGACTGGTTATTGAGAGAGCCCTCTCTAATCCAGCCCACCCAGCCTCTTAAAGTCCCCATTCCTAGTGCAGATTCAGTATTTGCTGTGGTTTTGGAACTGTAGGAGCCTACAAGTACCCAGCCTGCCCCTGATCCATCAGCACAGCTTCCAAATCTCTGGACTGGTATTCCCAGAAACTTCTTTCTGAAGTGATAGTTGTGCTGTCACTTTGGCCATTTTCTGTAGATAGCACTGCCCCTATCCTCTATTCAGTAGAATAGGGCATCTTCTATGGAGCAAGGACCTGGGAAGCACTTACTGAGTAGATGGATGAATGAATGGACAAACCACGTCTTTCTTGACATTTGATGTCATGTCTTCCTGGCTTTGTATAATCCTTAGTCTTTACCTGTGAGGTGTTGGTCCATGGGCCTTGCTGTCCATTTTATTTTGTAATGAACAATACTTCACAGTTTATGGTGGGTTTACATCCTAAGAAACACATTCTAAGTTGCAACCATTGGAAGCTGAAATGTGTCTGATACATGCAATCTATGTACCACCATAACTTAGCAACAGGACATGGCAGAAAACCAGCAGCTTCTCCTCTTGATACAAGGCGACTGAGCTCTGGCTAGCTCCATGTCAAAGCACCAAAAGAGTATTAGATTGCATATCACCATGCCAAGAAATGATGAAAAATCAGAACCAGCTGGGCGATAGTGCATGCCTTTAATCATAGCACTCGAGAGGCAGAGGCAGGCAAACCTCTGTGAGTTCAAGGCCAGCCTGGCCTACAAGAGCTAGTTCCAGGACAGGCTCCAAAGATAAAGAAAAAAAACCCTGTCTTGAACCCCGTCCCCCCCCAAATAATCAGACTCAAAGTACAGTTTCTGCTGAACTTTTTTCGTTCCACACTACTATAAAGTAAAATATTCTTTAAGTCAGAAGCTGGGACGGCTAGTGTGAATTGTCAGCTTGACTGGACCTAGAAGCATCAGGGAGATGGACCTCTGGGCACACCTGTGAGGGTTGCCATGATTCCATTAATTGATGAGGGAAGAGATCACCACTATGGGTGGAGTCATTCCCAGACAAGGATTATGAACCATGTATATGGAGAATGGTGCTTGTTGGACAGCAACTTCCATTTACTGCTCCCTTCTGGCTGCAGATGTAGTGACTGCAGATGCGGTGTGACTGCAGATGTGGTGTGACTGCAGATGTGTGACTGCAGATGTGGTGTGACTGCAGATGTAGTGTGACTGCAGATGTAGTGTGACTGCAGATGTGGTGTGACTGCAGATTTAATGTGACTATCTTTTACATTTCTTCCCTTAACTTCCCCATTGTGATGGAACTGAGAACTAAAAAGAGCCTTTATCCCCTAGCTGCTTCAGTCATGATGTTTAATCCTAGTGCCAGGAAAGGACACAAAGACAAGTACTGCTTACTTTCAGTTTGCAACTTTGAATTTTCAGGTTCAGGCACCCCTTGGAGCATCTGCTCCTAACCTCCTCCTCTTAATCTTTATCCTCACTAAGCAGAGAGTAGCCACTACCTGTGGGCTAGAAGCTCAAGTGAGCTCATTATGTTACCATTTTATTCCTTCTTTTCAGAGAAGGGCACACAGCTAGGAAGTAGTAGAGCGAGATAGATGTAAAACCCAGACCTGATGCTCCTCTGCATAGCCTGAGCCCATTCAAGCTTCTCTACTTTCCTCCTTTGGGAAAATCCAGTTTACCAAGGATTCTTTGTTCTAAACTCTAGCTTGGCTTGCTGAAGTTTGCAGTGCAATGTCAACCCTTGGATAGTTGGCACCAATACCTCAAGTCACCAAGGACATGGGTTACCACCATGGGTATTTTGTGGCTGTTCCAGACTCTNNGGAACCTCCATAGCTGCCTCTCAGCCACATTTGCAGTAGCATCAAATAATACATCAAATAACAATCCTGGTAGGTATACAAAGACATGTGTTTGTTTAATTAATTCTCCTCAGAATAAATAATGCTTGCTTGGGAAACCTTCCGTTCAGTGATGGGCCCACACCAAGTATGCTCAAGAAATGCTATTTTCATTAGCCACAGGATCTCTTTCAAATATTTAAGGTCTTAGGCAAATAAGCGAGACCCAATGCTGTCCTTTCTCACACAGTGGGGACCTGGTGTGTCTACATTGGGTGAACAGTCTGGAGTTTGGACCCAGTTCTGGCTCTCCTGAACAGTTTTTCCCTTGCCTCTCAGGGAGGCAGGCCTGGTGAGTATGTGAGCTTGCAAGAAGGGGTTCCGCAAACCCTAAGCAATGACGCTCAGATGCTTCGCTTCAGGGCTAAAAGAGAAGTCAATTTATTTGGTGCTTTTCCACTTTTAAATTATCTAGTTCCTGCAGGATTCTGAGCTCAGGAGTGTTGAGTGCAGTGTGGCCAAACCCCCTTGTGGTGGTAGAAGCAGCCTTTTAACCTGATTCTCTCCCCTTCCCAGCAGGGCTTTTGAAACTGCTGAGGTGCCCACCCCTGAGGGATTGGGTCTTAATGGATACAGCACAGGAAGGCAGAAGTTGAGCAGAGGAAGGGTAGTGTGAGCAATTACTGAGCCTCCTTTGTACTTAACGCTGCATGCACCTTTATTTATTTACTTTTTCGTCAGAAAAATCATCTTGGAGGTTATTGATTAAAGGGGCCTAGGCGAGCTGAAGTATCGTATGAACTATAAAGCAGTGTATGGCTCAGAGGGTTATTGAAATGAGTATTGCTGAGTTAATGCTTGTAGCAGAGAGCCCTTTGAGATGACATTTGCTTTACGATATTTTTCTTCGGAAGAAGAAGCCAGGAGACCATCTGAATCTCACTGAGCAGACACTCCACCCCCTTAGAAGATGGGTAGGTATCAGGGACTCTGTACGCAGGTGGCAGGGTGCGTAGGCAAGGGCAGGTAAGAGGAAGTTGTCACAGGAGCTAGGGACAGCGGGTCCAAAGGGGTCTCTTTAGCCTGGTGATGACTGAAAGTGACTATGGCAGAAATGTCTGTCCGAGGTGGTGACACTGAATGTCTCCCCCTCCACAGGCTTGTTTTCATCACGTGACATTGCACTCTGTCAGACAGGCAGGCCTCTCCATTCTCTTCTCTTGAATAAGGGCAGATCTTTACACCTGGCTTGAGTAACTGTAGAAGTGGCCTCACGGGGCTTCTGAGTAGTCTGTAATAGGCAATGCAGTTTCTATAGGCTCTTGGAAGCCAGTAGCCATCTTGTAAAGAGAATCCAGGAGTCCTGTGTGGGTGTTTCAGTGGCTGGCTTCAGCCTGGCTAACAGACTGCATTAACCACTAAACACATAAGTGAACGAGCTGTGTGCGAGTGCAGCCTCCAGTCCTTGAGTTTTCTTGTGAAACCTCAAGGTATCGTGTGTAAGTTGGAGACATTTTATCTCTATAAGGCCAGAGCTGACTTCCTGATCCCAGACACCTTTAGCAAAGATAAAGAATTGTTGCTTTAAGTCACTAAATTTTGGGGTGACTTATTGTACAGCTGTAAAGGACCAATTTAATAGGTAATAGGTTAGAACAGGAGAGGGGGTGATATTGTTCCTCAAACAATCCCTGCTTGATATTGGAAGGAGTTTGGGGTTCAGGGTTCACAAGGATTAGTCTGTGACCAGATAGGGTCTAGGAGAGGCGGGAGTACAGTTGAGAACTTCCTAGGTGGTTCAGATCCTTGTGAGTGAGACAACTAAGAGTGTCATTAAGTTTTGAGTTGACCCTCAAGGTCATAAGCACCCTTCTCCATGGTCATAGCAGGAGCAACATGCTCCTAGACCCTTGGATGCTTTAAGAAGCCAGCACATTCCCATATCTCAAAATGTCTGGGACTTCCATGACAGTACCCACTTATCTTCTAGTGCTTATTTCTCTTTGCTACAGTTAGGGATGAACTTCCATAATCCCTTAGGTAATCACAAGTTCAGAGTTCAAGATGCAAGATCTGTGGTCACAAATGAAGATTTCATGCTCATAGAGGTTCTTGGTTATAAGTAACAGACAGTTCTCCATGATTAGACAGAAGAAGAGATTGCTGAAATTCTTGTCACTGGGAAGATTAGAGATCAGAAGCCAGTGCACAGACAGAACTGGTATGAGATTTTCATAGACCTAGAGCTTGTGTGTTGCTAAACTCCAGATGGAGCCACTGGAGTCCTCACAGCCTGGCTGTGGCTTCTCTGTAAGGCTGGAACTTCCCTGTCTCTGTCTCTTTTGGTAACTAAATTCTGAGTCCAAGTCCAGGAGCAGATGTGCCTAATTGGTGGGAAATAGGTGATGATGTGCTATCTCCTGGCTTCAAGAAAGCTGGGAGGAGAGCGTGTGGCCTG
>LOEQ01000926.1:269169-295911 GCA_001685075.1 Bramus lutescens | reverse complement strand
GAGTGGAACAAAAAAGAGGAGCTTGTAGCAGAACAAGCCATCAAGCACTTGAAGCAATACAGCCCTCTGCTCGCCGCCTTGACCACGCAGGGTCAGTCTGAGCTGACCCTGTTACTGAAGATTCAGGAGTACTGCTATGACAACATTCACCTCATGAAAGCCTTCCAGAAAATAGTGGTGCTTTTTTATAAAGCTGAAGTCCTGAGTGAAGAGCCCATTCTGAAGTGGTATAAAAATGCACACGTTGCAAAGGGGAAAAGTGTCTTCCTTGAGCAGATGAAGAAGCTTGTGGAATGGCTCAAAAATGCTGAAGAGGAGTCTGAGTCTGAAGCTGAAGAAGGTGACTGCATTTTGAGACAACATCCTCAGTAAAGCAAACAGGAGTTGTAGATAAAATGCCATGTCTCATGTGCCCAGGTTCTTACATCTTCCTACCTCCCTATATCAAGCATGATATAAGGGCTTTCATGGCAATTTTTATTTTAACTTTTAATGGTTCCTGGAAACGGTGGGTTTGGTTTCTGAAGCCATGTGTGAGGAGCTGCAGGGCTGTAGAGTTGAATCTGATGTCAGTTACCTTCTACCTCCTGTCTTTTCTACTGTAATGATGTGATGTGAGGCCTTCCGCAGTGAGCAGTTCACTTTATTCCCTGGGTTTTCTACAGAAATGGTCTTCGAGATGTGATTTGGTTAAAAATAATTTGTTACAAAAATTCTGTTTGCAAATTAAACTGTAAAAGTATCCAAAGTCTCAAAGGACGATGATTTGTGTGATAATTTAGTGTGTCCAGAGCCCTTTTTATCAGTAAAGATCCTGTAGACAGTTGAAACCGTAACGTGAATCCGGAGTGTTTAGACCTTTGGTTCTATATGAGCAATTTATTGTCCTTTTAGCCCAGATGTTGTGTTTCTGGTTCCATCCTTAGGAAAGCCGTGGAGAGCAAACCTGAATTTGAGAACTCACACATGGCAGAGGGAGGAAGAAGGCTGAGCTTTTTCCTAGAAACTTGAGTGTCCACTTGCATCTTTACAGCTGGATAAAGTCGATGCTCTTCACGCCAGCTTTCTGCTCAGGACATAGCCGAGTACCGTGAGGAAAGGGACTCAAAGGAAGCACTGCTCACTGACCAGGATCTAAACATGACTCTTCACCTGGACCGAAGGGGAAAGACCATCACAGCTGTCTCCCACCTGACTGCATGGGCCTGCCTTCCTTTGCTATAGTCAAACACCTAGTAACACCTTAGTTGTCATTTTTTTTTAATTGCCACGAGCCAAATACTTTCTTTAAATGATTAATTTATTTATTTTAATGGCTGCCTTTTTCATTGCTTTTCTTTTTGCTATTCATCTGTAGTTGATGGGGGAAAGGCTAAAGGTGAACATTTTGAGTTTTTTAATTGGTAAAAGAAAATAGACTAGAATAATGCCACCAGAGAGTAAGTGAAAATTGCCCATTTTTGAAGGTGCCATTCTTAGAAGCCAATAATTTGGTATTTAAAGCTTGTCTTGAGAGAATACCATGTAATATAATTTGAAATAAAGGTATAGTAGCTTTGAGAACATTATAGCAAAATCATTGATGGGTGGGGTGAATTTGTAAAATGAATGAAGTTTCATGACAGGCAAATGTATTCACTAGATTCTGTGTAGTCATCTGCTGTTCCTTTGTAATTTGTAGTCCTAAAAATTAATTTTTTTTAAAAATAAAGTCCATCCTTACATTAAAAAAAAAGAAAGCTGGGAAGCCAAGACTCTAGAGCAATGACTCTCAACCCATGGGTCACTACCCTTGGGGGAGGGGTTTTGAATGACCCTTTCACAGGGATCACATATCAAATATTCTGCCCTATCAGATCTTTACATTGTGATTCATGACAGTAGCAAAGTTACAGTTACGGAGTAGCAAAGAAAATAATTTTATGGTGTGTGTGGGGGTCCCCACAGCATGAAGAACTGTATTAAAGTGTCCCAGCATTAGGAAGGTTGAGAACCTCTGCTGTAGAATTGTAGTCTTTGTGGGGCGGAGAATTCTCCCCGGATGTCAAGGAGCTTCAAGTACCAGGCAGACTAAAAATGTCACATGTCCACTTCCGGACTGTTCTCGACTTGTGACTACGAGCACATTTGTGTATTGGTGTGCGTTTGTGATGGGGAAGGGAAATGAGACCTTGAGTTTGAGAACTCCAGGGAAAGTACTAGGGAGGAAGATTGTTTTTAGAAAATATGGGTGCATTGCCTTATTGCCTACTTTTCCCCAGTGTCTTTCCCTGTTTTGTGCTGTGTCGAGTCCTGGATTGCTACAAATCACAAACCCCAGCAGGTGGAAGGTTGGATGGAGAGAGAAGCCCCTCTTTATGTGCTGCTGTTCCTTGTGTGGGCTCTGGGAGTGACTGAGTCTGATAATTTCAATGTTAGCCACAAGAACTCGGTGCTGGTCTGAGAAGCCATCCTTGTTGGACTTTGTCTTGACTTGCTTTTCCATCTCCCTTTCTGACATCATGAGTTGCGCCTCTGAGATTGCATAATGGCACGTTCTTTTGCTTGTCCCAGCCCTGAGGGTTGGCTGCCTTCTGGGCATCCTAGTCTCTGGTTCTGGCCCCTTTTCCCTTTGTGTTCTCATGTTCAAGACTTTGCAACCAGTTACTTGGAACGAATCCCCTCTACTTGAAATTCCTCATATGGTTCTAGTTTCCTGAGTACACTCTGATATACATACATCCTAATTTGGCTAGAAACAATACCCATCTGCAGCATAGTTCTCAACAGCGAAAAGTTCTAATGTCTAGAATGCTCCATTCTGTCTTCGCCCTTCTGTCTGATGAACTCACATGCACCAGATAAAACTCCATTTGGGCATCTGTTCTTCCATGACATGTTCTCCAATACTACTCTGACTCCAAAGGGTTAAATGCAGCATCACATACTCACAGTGAGAGGGACAGCAGTGGTTGTTCCCAGTGAGTGAAGTGAAGACTGCAAGTGTCTGTGCTCAAGAAGAAACATTTAATAGCATTTCCTTTTAGTTTTTATATCTGTCTGTCTGTATACAGGTGGGCACACATATCATGGCACGTGTGGAGGCCAGAGGACTCCTTGTGGGAATCAGTGCTCTCTTTCCACTCTGTGGACGAGGGATCGAACTCAGGCAGCCAGGCTTGGTGGCAAGCTTCTTTACTCTCTGAGCCACACTGTCAGCCCTCCAGTAGCTTTTCTTAGGCAAGTGCACGGCTCTTGAAACCTGAAGTTCTAGCCCAGACTTGGTTAGTGTTGAGCTGTGTAATCTTGGGCAAATCAGCTGTCTCCCCTAGGGTGCAGTTTCTTCTCCCAAGAAATTAGTGTGTATCCTTAGGAAAGTGGTTTCCAAACCTTTAAAAGTTGTAAGAGGAATGATTTGAATGTTCAATTTGGAAGATAGAAATAGACGTGCTTGTTACTGTGAAGGATGGAAACGGTAGAGTTGCCCCCATTGTTACCCCATTGCTCCTAAACTCCCAAACTTGCTGGCGCCTATGACAAACCTCAGGGGTCCCTGGAGGTTGGATAACTATGCTACATGGCTTTTTCTAAACATCCCAGCTAAACACAGTGAGGATTAAAGCTGCTCAATATGTCGTTATACATTGCTCAAATGATACTTGGACCATGACCTTCTATTATCAGTAGACTTATAAATCTGCATGCAAATGTCCCTTAAATTCATGTCAAATAAGACACACATATTTAGTTACTCCAAGTATCATACAAACTCAGTTGCACATATACATGAAATCCTAGGGGATATCTGCAGAAGATGGGCCAAATCCTTTCACCAAGAAATTGAGAGTAACATTAGAATATCATTGAACACTTTGGTCCAAAAAGTCTTTGAACACTTGGCTTGGTTTCCCTGTTGGCAACAGGGCCTCTTGAAATGAGCCATGTCTGTGTTGGTTCATCAGCTGACTGATCGGCGCCATTGAGCGTTGGTGGTGCTCACCATTATCTCAGCTTGATACAATGGGGAATTATCTTTGCAGGCAGCCACAGGGGAAATATTTGATTTTTTTGGGGGAGGACATTTGTACTGAATTGTGTTTTCATTAAGGAGAGAAGAAGCATGGGCCAAGGGACAAATTAGAGACAGAATCTGTTCTAATGAAGCTGGGACTTGCTCTGAGTTGCTACTAAGGAGAAACTTTGACTGTGAGAACTATTACAAGTTTTCCCATCCATTAAATTTACCACCACCACAACCACCAGGACCAGCACCAGCAGGACCAGGACCACCACCAGGACCACCACCACCGCCATCAATCACCATTGCCATCACCCCTCACCTTTGTCCTCCTCCTCACTCAGTCACTATTACTGTCTCTGACGATCCTGCACACCATTGTGTCAAGTAGCGTGCTTATCACCACCATTCCCCATCTCACTACGCTTACCATTGTTCTGCCTTTCCTTTTGAGACAGGGCCTCATCCAGCCCCGGCTTACCTCAACCTAACTCTGCAGCTGAGGACGACCTTGAATTTCTGATCCTTCTGCCTTCACTTTCTTATTGTGGAGCTTACAGACACCCACCACTACATTGGTTTATGCAATCGGGCTTCCTGCATTCTACGAGAGTCATCTAGGAAAGTCAGCTGAGCTATGTCCCCAGTCCCCTCTTTGCAGAGAAAGAAGTTTAGAGAAGTCCGTGTGTGTGTGTGTGTGTGTGTGTGTGTGTGTGTTTGTACATGTGCAGGCCAGAGGACCCCTTTAGGTATCATTTTTTTAGGAAGGCCGTCCACATCCTTTGAGACAGGGTCTCCCACTGGTCTGGAGCTCACTGCTTAGCAGACACTTCTGGCCCTAGACCACTAGACTTGTTTGTCCCAGCCTCCCCAGCACCGAGATTACAAGCTGTGAGCTACTCTGCTGGTATTTTTATTCAGGTTCTGGGGTAGAACTCAGGTCTTTACACTTTCATAATGAAGCCATCTCTCTGAACTTGTTACTCACCATTTTGCATTTATCATCTTGCAAATAGCTGGACTGGAAGCAGAAATGAGAATTAAGCCATGTCTCAATTATAAACCTTTATAACTTTCCTCCTGTCTCATGAACCCCACAACTCAAGGCTATCGCCACATGCTCTTTGTAGTATTAGTATGGTCTTGGTATCAACATCAGTCTGTCCCCTCACTCAGAAACCACACAAGGCCTAAGAGGTTTGAGGCAGTTGGGTTGTCTGCTGGCCAGCTCAGGAGACCTGCTGAATCAAGAACAAAGCCAATTAGCATGGGAAAGGTGCCAGCTTCTCTTGCAGGCCCTAAGAGACAGTCTGGCTTTCTTGCTGGTGAGAATTTCCCACAGGCAGAGTGCTCAACCCGGCAGGGGGCTCTCCAGAAAGAGTGACATGTCTGTCTACTAGTATCACAAAGTCAATGAATGAGCAGCTGAGGAAGGAATGGAAAAGACGGGGGAAGAGTGAGGAACACAGAGAATAAGGGGTCAGGGTAGTGACCAAAGAATGGGCTTTAGCAAGACTGGCTCAGGGTTTCATGAGAAGGGATGCTTAGGCTATGGTGTTGGGGGTGACAAGCTGAGATCATTGTTACAGGAGCATCAAAGGAACACTGTATCTTTTCTACTTTCAGATGACATTGACTTACAGCATTTTTTTGGAACAAGCTTTCCCCTATTGGGCAGGGGGTTATATAGCATGGAGGCTAAGAGGGCAGGCTCTAGATCATTCTGCTTCAGTTTTCAACCTCAGTTCCACCATTCACCGGTGGATTCAGAGCAAATTACTTAATCTCCTCAAGCTTTGTGTGTCTCCCCACCCCCTACAAGTATAGAAAAGATGTGGTGTGTTCAGAGCAGTATGGTAATAGATTTGCCCTGTATAGAATGGGATTCGTATGTTACCAGTCTCACATAGTTGTCACAAGGGATAAGGAAGGATGTCTGTAGAGTACCAAGTGCAATGACTAGCACATAGCATCATCCAATTTAAGATGCTTTCATCTGCAGTCAAATCTTCTACTCAAAACAACTTTAAAATGCAAATATGGTGATGTTGTGTGAGCAGAGATCGAAGGAGATGCTGTCTCTAAAGTTGGTTAAGTTAGTGTATCAGCCATGTTTTTAAGAACCTGGGTTAGAGCTGGAGAGATAGGACTTGAGTTCAAGTCCCCAGAACTCATGTAAATCTTGGTGCATTGGGGTCTTTACAGCTGCAGTCTTTGTACTCCTACAGCAAGATGAGAGGCAAGACAAAAGATGTCTGGATGCTTGCAGGTCAGCTAACCTGGTACACACAGTGACAAACAACACAGAGACCTAATTTCAAATAAAGTGGAAGGCTAACACAAACACTTGAGGCTTGCCTCTGAACACCATATGTGGCACATGCGTACTCATACCCACACAAATATGCACATACACCACACTCACATATATGCACATCACACATATACACACATAGGGAGCCTGTGCCCCCCTCTGTTTGTATTTTGCAGTCCTGAGCTTCAGCCGCCCACCCTTAGCTGGAAACGGGATGTTCACATGAGTCTTGGGCATGACTTTTAGATATGGTTCTATGAAGTGGAATAGGCAGGGTGCCTCTTTTAGTACTCTATTTCATAGGAAATAGGATCCTAACCACAAATATCTTTCTGTGTCTCATTGACTAGAGCTGGGTCATGTGCTTATTCTAACCTATCACCGGCAAGAGACCTTTGAGCAATGGTGCTCACCCTGGAATTAGCGGTGGCCATCACTTCACCAGAGGTTGTGTGGAGGGAGGCTGGAGGCCTAAACAAAACTGATGTGCTTTTAGGGAATTGATTAGGATATGACTCATGTCTAGAGACATGATAGAAATCTCTACAATCAATAAATGAAACCAATAAAGCAATAAGTGATAGCTTGTAAGGTACCTTTGAAGACAGTATTTTAAATTTATAAAGACTTTCATTGAGGGTGTCAGACTAACTCAGGAGCTGGAGTGTTGGTGACACTTCTACATCGATAAATAGAATGGTGGATATGACAGTGGCTTCATCTCAGTTTTTTCATAAGCCATCCCTTGTATCTTGTCACATTTTCCCACAGAGTTGGAGAAAAGAGCATGTTTAATTTTATCTGCACCACATTTAATAATTTAAAGTAGGAGAGAATAGATTTCTTTAAAATCGAGTCTTCCTATACCACCTCAAGAACGTGGTTTATATTTAATCCGGGACTAGTGTTGCACAACTGTAGGCCTAGCTACTCAGGAGACCAGCACAGGAGGATGGGAGTCTGAGGTCAGCTTGGCAGCACCGAGACCTTTGCCCCATGTCAACAACAGAGGCGGCCTCTTTGAAAGCAAGTACCAAATCAGCATCTGCCCTGGGTGGTGACCATCTTAAAAAATGCATCAAACATACCCTCTACAGAGGTTTTGTCCACAGCTTCTTTCAAATATAGTTGTTGCTTTTTCTTTCAGGGTCTTATTCTACCTTATTCTACACAACTTGTGCAGAAGACTTCCAAGAAATAGAAATGACATGCTTTTGGCAAGCGATTGCCTGGAACGCACAGCACTCCTGCATTCAGTCTGTCGAGTACTCCCAGACTGTATTTTACCTATTGTATTCTTATTCAGATTTTATTTTGAAAATGGAAGAGATTTTCATATATGGATAGCATAATTAATGTACACAGATTTTTTAAAATGATATTCCAGAGGATAGCAAGATTTCCTACTAATTAAATCTTCCTGTCTGCCAGTTTTGTTATCATCTGTGAAATGGTTTCACCCCCCCTTTGAACTAGAGACTCAGATTTTAGGCAGGCCCTAAGAAGGTGGTCTTAACACGGTGGCATTGTTTAGAGGAGATCCTCAGGTTGCTGATTTTGTTGACATCACTGGTTTCTGTTTGGGGCAGGAATGAGTCTCTGTGATTTGTAGTGATACTTCATTTATATTTTAATAAATAAAACTTGCCTGAAGTTCAGAAAGTACAACAGCCGCAAAACTATGCTTTCAGGGATCATTTCTATAGTTCGTAAAACAGCCGCATTGATCAACCTTACAGACCAGACAGTGTTGACACACACTTTTAATCCCAGTAGCCACTCTAGTTTACCATAGAAATAGGGCAGTAGTGGTGCATGCCTTTAATACCAGCACTAGAGAGAAATATAGGATGGGAGGAGACAGCTCTCAGACACAGTCTCATTCTGAGATTCCTCGAGGCAGGATCACCATTTCAGACTGAGAGAGAGGTAAGAGCCAGCGGCTGGCTGTTTTGCTTTTCTGAACTTCAAGTTGAACTATGTTTATTAAAATACAAATGAAATATCACTACAGTGATTTGCCTTTTCTCCAATACCAAAACTTTAGACATTGATGCCCTTGCATTTATGAGTATGTAGGGAAGTATTGCCCTTGCATTGATAAGGAGAGCCATGGCTTTGTACAGTGGGTGATGTCATGATTATTTTATTGGTATAACAAATGCTCTTTCAGGTTAGAGCAAAAACTCACTGTATAAAAGATATTTCAGTTTATTCCACAAGGTGCTGATTTTCACTTATGCTTAAGCTAAGTGAAATCAATGTAAAGTCCTGTTTATTTTAAACGTTGGTTGTCTATTTCTAGACTGCAAGCCACACTGTTCACCAGCTAACTACTCTCTGCATTTCTTCACCTGTTTTGATAATTGTTAATAGTAAAAGCAATTGCGGAGTTTTTAAAGTGTGTATGCATGTCTGCCTCTCTGTACGTGGGTATGTGCATGTCAGGTACCTGAGAAGTCAGAAGAGAAAGCCAGATCCCCTGGAACTGGAGTTATAGGTGAGCCATCAGCACTTTAGCCAGAGGTATGTTACAATTATACAAGAATCTCTTTCTTTGAAAGTCTGTGTGGTTTACCAGCACATGATTTAATAAAAGCTAGCGAGAAGACTCAGTTGAAAAAGGTGTTTTCCGCTCACGTCTGGCAACCTTAGTTGGGAGCCTAAGTTGGCTGGAACCCAAGTTAAAGGCGGAAGCAGAGAACAGAGAACTTGATGGATTTGAAACTATTTCAGAAATCTGTAGTACAATCCATGTCCCTTTTCTCATTGAATTATTATTATTGCATTTCAGCTAGCTTCTAAGGTATGATCAGTGTTCTTATTATAACACCCATTTATTTTACATGCAGTAGAGTTCTGTTTCTAATGATAAAGTGAAATTAATGCATCTCAGTTAATCTCTTAAGCTAACATCTTCCGAGTTCAGATTGATCTTGGTTCTAATCAGACACGGTGACAGCGCACGGAGCAGATTAACACAAGCTGTCAGATTGTATTGGGAATCAGAAAACTTCGTCTAAGGCCCCAGACTTACAGACCATTGTGATGAGGAATCTGGTCTTGCAGTGCAACAGCACCTATAGCTAATTACTAAACTGTACCCTAGTAATTACAGCACATATGTGTTGGCCAGATTTGAACTCCAGCATACAGTTTGCCGGCCCCTAGCCTACTGTACAGGTCTAGTTTCATCCAGAGGATCTTTGCTAGATTTAGAAACAGAAGTTACACAAAGAACATCTTTCATTGTACCTAGTTACATTTGCTAGTGACAGAAATATTTAAGCGTTTTGATACTTGGCCATTAAAGCATTGTATTTTAAGCTACTTTTATAGTTAGATGTAAAGTTATATGTTGCATGCTAGATGTTTTAGTACATTGAAATATGGCCATCAACAATGCTTAAAGTATCCTGTTAGTCCTTCATTCTTAATTTTCCATGCCCATTCTGCAGTATTGATGAGTTAACCACTCATGGAACATATAAGTAGTCAGTAGCTTTCTTATGTTTATATAAATGCATGTGGAAGTTTTAGGTTTTTGATCTTTGTATTAATGATTTTTTTTTCGGAGGTTGAGTCTTTATCTCAATTGAAAATTTGTTATGTAGCTGAGGATGACCTTGAACATCTGCTACTCCTGCTCCCCCTGCCTGCTTTATACAGTGCTGGGAATCAAACCCAGGGCCTCCTGCATGCTAGGCAGCACTCTTTCCTCTGAGCCAAATCTGCAGACCCCTGTATTTATGCTTTCCAGCTTTCTATTTAATATATCATGGAGGTATTTCCAAACTAGTAAATGTAACTTACAGATTTCCTATAAGATATAAATTATGCATGATAATGGATTGAGCTATTTTTTGTTTTGAACAATGCAGTTTAAGCTTATAAAATGTTCTTTGCTTCTATATGTGATGCTGTTGTGGACAATTATGAACCTACAACAATATATTTGTGTTCCTACTTATATAATAGTTCTGTAGGTAAGGTAATATTAGTCTGTCATCCACAGATGCCTTTGGTTTGTGTCAATATTGTGAAATTGTCCTTTAATATTTCCCCGGGCTAACTCAGAGCAGTGGTGGAATGACAGTGCTAATTTCAATAAACTTGTGTTGGCTAGTTTTCAGCAGCCTTTTAAACATTAGTTAACCTAATAGGTGAAATACCATTTTTAAAACTTAAGCCTAATTTAAACATTACATGACCACGATTTTATAGAATTCAGTAGTTCTTTGGATTATTCATGATAGAAGTAGAACTTGCATTCTTTCTTCAAGAACTATCCAGATTTTTAGAAGTAAAAAACACTAAGTATTTCCAAATTTAGCCCTTCTTCATGAACCCCTCAAATATACATTATGATGAAGAGTTTCTCTTTTATCTTTGATATCATTTTAGAACCATACATATAATCTCATATGCTCTTTATCCAGGTTGACTTGCTCTCTGCGCCCTTCTCCCATCTCTTCCTTTCCTCCTTCCCTCCCCTTTCCTTTCCTCTTCTTTCTCTTTATACACATCACTTTGTTTCCTGATCTATATATTAGCTGAAGATATGATGTTCATATCGGCCATTGTCTTACTGTATGTATTTTCTAAAAGCTTGTGTATGCCCTTTAAACCTGGTTGAAAATGTAAGACCATCAATAGTTTAAAAGTATGCCCTCCTTTTACACTTCACTATTTGTTCTAGTCTTTTTTTCTTACATTCATTATTCCCTTACATGGGATCAAGCAACTTCTGCAGAAGCCATGTCTTTTTCATATTAATCAGAATCAACTCTGTAGATGGTCTTTGTCTTAGATGGCTTTGGTGCTTTGAGAAGTAACACCTTTCAGGTTTTGAGATGCCTCAGTTCCTGATTATTTTTCTTTGTGAAAGAATTGACAAAATGTTTTTGTGGTAGAAATACTTCAGATAAAATGTGTTCTATCTTCAATAAATATTGCTTGTTTTATTTATTTATTATTTATATATATATATTTATATAAGAATTGCCCAAACTGGTATAATACTTGCTATGTAGCCCAGGCTGGCCTCAAACTCACATGATCCCTTCCTCCTTAGTCTCCCCAAGTGCTGGAATACAGATATTGGGAATTACATTACTGGCTACTATTTTATTATTAGTATCATTATGTTTCTGCCTTGGACTGTGTCTTAGTTTCATTTCCTGTTGCTTTCATAAAATACACTGAAGAATATTAGCTTAGTGAGGACACTTAAGTTTGGCTTACACTTTCAGGTGATAGTCTATCATAGCAGGGAAAGTCACAGCAGCAGGGTACTGATGGAACTGGCCATATGGCCTCCATTATCAGAACAGAACAGAATGGTATTCAACTTGCTTTCTCTGCTTGTACGCAGTCCGTGATCCTGCCTAAGGGATGGCGCCACACACAACGGGTGTGCCTTCCCACCTCTGTTAGGGCAATCATGACAATCCCCCTTAAATATGCTTATAAGGCTCACCACCCAGGTAATTCTAGATTTTTATCAAATTGATAGCTAACACTATCACAGATGGCTTGCTTTTCAGTCTCTTTTCACTTTCAAAAGTCCGTGATTGGGATCTTACTCAGAGTTCTCAGTGTGGGTTGGGCTAATTTTGGTCCCTGCCTCTTCTGATGAGAAAAGACTCAAAATGTATCATTTTTGCTTCCAAGTTTCTTATCCTCTTAGAAATACCTCATGTGGAATAGCCAAGTACTCAAGAAACAGCCAAAGGGAATTAATTTTAAGATTCCAACATCTGCCACTCACACCAGTGTCTTGTGTAACCGAGCTGGTGATACCGTGGGCTACACAACAAAGCATCTCTCCTCACCTTTGCCTGAAAATCTGTCCCCAAAGACGTCAAGCTGACCCCTAAGTAGTTCTGGTTGCAAAAGCATGTATTTGAACATTTGTAGCTCACTGAGCTAGCTCCTCTGTGTTATATGAACACAGATTGTATGGTTAACACATTTCTTTCTTTTTTTTTTGAAATTACTTTTTGTATTTTGAAGAAGGATCAATGCAGATGGCTTGATGAAAAACCATTCCCATTTTTTGGGTACGAACCCTAAACATAATAGCATGTCACTTGAGGGTTGGCTAAGTACTCCTCAGTTACATGGGATAACTGATTGGTTTTTGGTATCCCACCCTGAGATATAACTAAGATCCACACTGATAATTGAATTGATTTTTTTTATTTTTAATTTATCATTGGCTTTTGGCCACGGGGAAGACTGTCTGGTGAGCAGATGGCTCAGACCACGTCTGTCTGCTGCTGCCAGCTCAGTCAAACACGGAGAACCTCATCATCAGGCCAGAGGCAACCAGAAAGGGATGTTTGGCTTTGAGGGGAGATGTGAGCCTATTGCCTCATCGCTGAGATAACATTTTTCCCTTAGGGTCAGGTCAGGCTCCTGATCTCTGATGTCATAAACTTCTAGGCAAGCTTCAGAAGGTCAACATAATGGGAGCACTCTACAGAATCAACCAGGAAGCCTCTGGAATCTGGCAGAGTGAATTATAAGTCATCGAGTAAGGCATTCATCGTGCTCTTCTGAGAAATAAATTCCACTTCCTTCATCAGAGAACCATGAGCTTTATAACAAGGAGTGACTTTGGATGTTATGTGTCTGAATGATTTTGTAGCCAAGTCCACCATATAGGGAAGAGGCGAGCAGGCCTGCTTTTCGTCCCGCCCAGCTCCCGCATGGTTAGCTTATACCCCGAAATANCATGGCTTACCTGGAAGATTCTAACCCATGTCCATCTTGGGCCGGAGCTTCATGAGTCTGCCTGATTCTTTCTTCCTCCCAGAATTCTGTTCTGTCTATTCCATCCACCTAAGGGATGGCTTATCAAAAGGCCAAGGTAGTTTCTTTATTAACCAATGAAAGTAACACATAGACAGATGACCCTCCTACATCACCACCGAGTGTGCTTGATTTGTGTCCCACTGCAGGGGCTCTGCGACAGAGGTTCTGTTTGTATTATATTCCCATGGGCCTTCCAGGAGACCTGGTATAGGAAGATATTGGGGCTGAATGCTGGCTCTAGCTAAAAGTCTTCAACCACGAGAGAGGTAAGGATTGCCTTAATTGCGTCCTGTTCTTGGATGGCATATCAGAGAAACGATTCTTTTGTAAGCTACACTTTCTGAGTCTTGCTTCCTAGTCCAACCCTAAAGATATCTCTCCAAAGTTCTGAGAAAAAGAGGTTATGGTAAGAAATTGCATGTGTGAGTCAAATACAAGTATCCAAACACCAGCCAGCAAAACCCTGATAACACGAAGAAACTGCTTGGGGGACCGATGGGAGGAGGGTCTTGTGATGTTGGAAGTTGAGGTCTGAGAAGATGCAGGAGGGACTGGGAGAGAAGCCACTCATCAGACAGGCTTTTGTAGTCACAGCATCCAAGACTTGGATCAAGAGGGACAATAGCAGGTGGTGGTGACACTTGCCTTTAATTCCAGCACTCGGGAGGCAGAGGCAGGTGGATCTTGGTTAGTTCGAGGCCAGCCTGGTCTACAAAGTAAGTTCCAGGACAGCCAGGCTGTTATACAGAAAAACCATGTCTCGAAAAACCTAAAAAAAAAAGAGAGGGAGAGAGAGACCCTAAAATCAACAGTGGCTGAAGAGAGTATGTATGTATTCACTAAGGAAGTGGCCATGGGAATGAGATCAACTAGTCTATTTTTCTGCATTGTTGATTTGTCATTACTCATTTCAGCCCCGGGACCTTGACACTGTCAGCTTGTAGAGCTACCCAACATTCCTCTTTGTCAGTGTGTCTGCATTTTGGTCTCTCCCTCTTTCTTCTGATTAGAGTTAATATCTGTTCATTGCAATGAAATCATCCTGTTATCCCTTTTACCAACTAGCTAGTAATTGCAAGATAAACATATCCTCAAGGAGCAAGCTTGGCAGCGTAAGGAGATGGAGACGTGCAGCTGCCAACTCCTCGCTGTTCAGCAGCTTGGACACTGCCAAGCATACAGCTGTATGCTCAGACTACTGAGCCATGGAAACATCAGTAGTAAATGCCTGGCGCCTCGCTGCAGGTGGAAGGCACAGATGGTTAGCTGTCATGACACTTGTCCTTGTCAAAAATCACTGTTCTCTTTCTTATCTCAGTATGACCCATACTAGCATAAAGAGGGCTCAGGGAACTGGTACAGCTGGGAAGCAATGCTACCCAGGGCCTAGCTGGCTGTGTGATGATGCTTAGGTTCTTTCATTTCTCCCAAGCCATTTTTCTTGCCTATAAAATAGCAAAACCACACATAGCAAACCAGAGATGTAGAAGTACCAATGGGACAGCCAGAAAGATGCTCCAGAGTTGAAACCTGCATGCCCACTGATTTCCATTTTCTTCACTTTTGGTCCTGCAGGTACTTCTGTGAGATTCCAAAAGTTTGAGGAAGCTTTTGGTGTTTTGGTGGCAGCATGGATAGCAATGTCTAAGGCACCATCTAGTGTATAATTCTATTAATTTCTTTGATGCACACTGTAATGCAAGCCCCCCACCCTGTGAGTGCAACCACACAGTTTAAAAACCTAGGAAGATAGGTTATGGCTGTGTTTCATGTTCAGTGCTTGCTGATTGGATCTTCTGGTTTTGGAGAGCACTAGGATCTATGACAAGATGCTAAAGGGCTATAACTAGTCCAGAAGAATATGGTCCCAGAAGAGGGGATCCTGGGGGATCTCCAGGTTGCCTATGGCCATCAGTAAAGCTTTCCAGGGCTCTGTAGCTCTCCTGGGTCTAAATATGAGAAACACAAGAGGTTTGGACAGTTCTTAGCCCCCATAGTTTATGGCTGGGTTTGCTAAAGGCAAATACTCCTTTGAACTCCTCCTGAGATCCAGTTACAATAATTCCCCTGAACCATTTGCAATACTAGATCTAAAAAAATACATATAAATAAAACTCAAACTTAGGGTATGACACCTGAAATCTGTGCATTCAAGAGGCTCAGACAGGAGGTTCTTGGGTTAGGAGTCAACCTGGATGATGTCATGAGACTGTCTTAAAGCAGTTTCTGCAAGAAATATCTCTTCTGCCATACAACTCCCCCCCAGACCTCCCTTCTCCTGTAACACTGCCATCCTTGTTCTCCAGGTGCAGTCATGTGTCTTTTCTGGGTCATTCTTCCTCACCTCACTGGTCTAGACGTAGTCTGGCCAGAAAATTAGTTCCTCTTGCCTAAGACGAGGAGCCTCTGTTATTTAGATCTGGGTGAACACGCAGCTGTGTGCGGATATGGCTTTTGGACAGCTGCCATGTTGGACCATGAGCAGTAGAGGAAGGCAGCATTCCAAGAGAGGGACACAGAGTTAGAGAAAGGGGTGGAGCTAGGTGGAGTGGAAGGGTTGAGGTAGAGGGAGGGAGGTGTCGAGGAGGAGGGGGTAGTTTCTTACACTTATCTCATTCTACAAGACCCCATAATCAATCTACCTCCACAGAACTTTCTTTTCAGTTTGAGGCATCCTTCCATCAAACCTGAACTTTTTCCCTGAACAAGTCAGGACAGAGGGTTTTTTGTTTTTGTTTTTGATTTTCTTCTGGCAACCAGCCAACCCTTAATTAAGACAAAAGACTTCAAGCAGTGAGTCACAGCATCAGTGCCCCTGAAAGAGCTCACTCTTCTCTTCATCCTTCCAACTGGCATTTATCTAACCCAAACTGGACGGTACTGTGGGTACCAGCCCAGAGCATACAGTGATGAACAAATACATTCAGGGATTGGAAGTTTTGTCAAGTGTGAAATGGGTGAAAGTCTGGTTGAGTGAGGAGATATTTGAAAGGTGATGATAAGAAGACGGAATTAGGGTTGGCCTCTCTCTTGCCAGAGGGCATGAGAAGGCTTATGGGTAGAGATGAAAAGGGTGGAGATTGAGAGTCAGTGCTCCCAGGAGTCTTGGCAATGGATAAAGATGGAGGAGCGGTACAGTCTGGGTTTTGTTGGACTATTCCCTATATATTCCTGAATGGAAAGCTTGTGTTTTCCTAGTGTGGTAGATCTGGTACCTTTAAGAGGTGGAGCATGGAGGAAGGTGCTCTAATCAAGAGTGAGAACACTCTTTGTGGGAGTACTCATGGCATTCAATGGCATCTCAGGAGAATGAGTTATAAAAACTGCAGTGGAGCCCCCCATCATATTTTTTCTTGTTTCTATATGTATGAACTAACTCCATTGCCATCCACTATAAATAAGGTGACATACCACTAGCCAGAGCTGAGCCACCACTGGTGTCCTGCTCTGAACCTTTGAAGGAAATAAGCCCCTATGTGTCACAGACAATCTGCCTCAGGAATTCCATAACAGTGGCAGGGAGCTGGCTCCAACAGCTTGCCTTGGGCTCTGTGTTTTCTTCTACCCAGGACCGGAAGGACCGGTGTTCATTGAGTCTGAGGGGTACATGAAGCCTTTGATGAACATTGAGGTAAGAAGGTTGCTATGACTCTGCCCCAAATTCCTGGATGGAGCTCACTGCAAGCCCTCACAGCTTGAGTGATTTCTGGCAGGTTGTGTACCTTCTCTGGGGGCAGGATTGGTACCTACTGGGATAAGACACAGGCTAGAGTTGTACAGCGTTCAGTGAAATCTTGGCTGAAAGAAGAAGGCCTCAGGAACCAAGGCCTTCCTTGTTCTTCCCTTTCAGGAGAGACTCTGCTTTTTATGAAGTGTTGCTTCTTCAACCTCTGCTGCACCTCAGGGATTTTATTTGCTTTAAGCAGCAACAGTCCCCAGAGATGTGAGAGAATGTGTCACCTTGCTTAGCACAGGGCAATTCTGCAGAAAAGGTATGTGAGGTAATAGGGAGTCTTAACTAACAGTTGCCATCCTGGATCTGTGTAAGAGGTGCTTCCTTAAAATGAAACAGCCTGTCACAAGAGACGAGGTGTGCACACAGACACACGCATGAGTTCACGGGTACCACAACTAAGTGGATGGTGAGAATGGACATGTGTGCCTCTGACCTGCAGACCTGCCTAGACTCACTATCCCCTGGTAATCAGGGAGATGGATGAAGAACTGGCTTGTGGGATGAGGCCGCCAGGATGAAGGGCAGGATTCAGCCTCTCTGGGGAGCTTTATTTACAGCTCTGACTGCTCAAAAGGGAGGCTGAAATTATTCCCAAGGAGTATCACCGATGAAGAGTGATCAGATAACCCAAAGATGTCATTCCCACTGCCGCATTCTCTTCCAGGCAGGCTCCTGTTGCTCTAGGAGCTGTGGCCCCGAGAAGTGCTGCGTCACTCCAGGGCTGCAGAGCTACTGGTGTAGCTGAGCTGACTGCTCCAGCTGCTCCTTCAGCAGCTGCCCAGTCTCTGTCCCCAGTGTCCAGGAAATCCCTATGCTAATCTGAGCAAATCTTCCCAACACCAAACAAATAGAAGCTTTCTAGGCTGACAGAGGCCACTGATCACGAAGGATACTGCTTTGATTCAAAATGACAAAGTCTAATCCTACATCCAGATGCCCCTACCTCTGTTATGCTTCTGTAATAAACAGGACACCTGACATGGCAAATATGCATGCAGGGACCTGTCCTTCTTTCCTGAAGGGGGTGATGGCTCTTTGCTGTGTTGTATGTGCATGCGTATGTGTGTGCATCCGTGTGTGTGTGCGTGGGGAGAGGTAGGCATGTATATGTGTGTGTGTGTAGGCAGAGGCCAGAGAACAACCATGTCTGTCACTCACAGGCACCACTCACTTTATTTTTCGAGACAGGGCTTCTCATTGGTTTGAAACCTGCCAAGGAGTGTAGGCTAGTTGGCCAGAGGGTACTTCTCCATATCCCCGGTGCTGGAATCACAAATATGTGCCACCATGCCCAACTTTTTTTTTCTGTGGATTCTGGACATTGAATTCAGATTTTTGTGCTTTTAAGGCAAGCACTTTGCTGGTTAAGCTAATTCCCTAGCCCTTTGTCTGATGTTGAAGGACGCTAGAAAATCAGGGAGGGAGAAGGAGAGGGCTGTTGAGAACCAAGCTTCTTGAGCAGGCTCTGGGCCTCATGCATGATGGCTCACAAGTTCCTAGGACTCTTCCTGACACAGAGGTGGTGCTCAAGAGGTTAGCTGAGGGAGGAACGCATGGGTGATCTTGTCAACTTCTTAGTTACAAAGACCTCATAGCTCCTGCTCTTAGGTAGGGTACATACTACAAAGAAGAGAATATTCTCCCAGGAGCCAGACGGCTCAGAGCTCTGACCCTGTCACTTCTGCCGGAAGACCTTTGACAGGCCACCTAATCTCTCAAGCCTCATTTTATACATGTATAAAATGGAGACTAATGGATCTCTATTGCTTTTAGAGGATATTGGTAAAGATTAGAGATGGTGCCAGCATGGTAGTTTACAGTGACATCTGCTACCTAAATGAGTGAGATGTCACCATTATCTAGTAACACTTTGGTTGCGTTGATTGATCAGACCTCGCTTGGCAGAACTTCCAGACTGCTGTGAGGTCTGTTTGGACTTTTGGTCCCCACACATTGACATTGACAATATTCAATGTCAGCTTTACAGGATATACAATCACCAGGGGTACAAACTTCTGGGAAGTACTATGAGGCAGTTTCTAGACTGGGTTAACTGAGACGAGAAGACTCACTCTGACTGGAATCAGGTCCTAGATTGAAGAAAATAGGGGCAAGAGAGCTGAGCACCAGGGTTCACCTCTCTCTGTTTCTCCACTGTGGTTGCACTGTGACTAGGTACTTCAGACTCCTGCCGCCATGCCTCCCGCACCGTGACAGACTACACTCTCACACTGTGGGCTCTAGTGAACCTTTCCTTGATCAAGCTGCTTCTTCAAGTTCTCATGTATGTTGTCATAGCAATGAGAAAAGACTGCTCAGAGTGTGAGTGCTCCTCCTATCTTGTTGGCTCAAGCGTACCGTGAACTGTGATCTGAGTTGAGACAGCTGGGCTGGACACAGTTGCTCAGTGCAAACCTCAGGCTGTGACCCTGGACCATGATCTTGGCTGCTGGTCGTGAACATGGCTTAGGCAACACTTGACTACTTACTCTGGACTCTTGATCCCAGTGGGTCACTCTGAGCTTGATGGCCCTGGCTTAGAGGTCACTCTGGCATTTGGTCTTGCCTGATAGTTTCCTCCTTTGATTCTGGGACCTAATGAAGTCACAGCATCCTGGTTAGCTGAAGATACCCAAGTCCACTTATCTGTATTGCAAGACACACAATTTACCCCATGGCTTTAAGGCTGTGCCCAAGGGAGGTAAGAGAACAAAGAGGGCCAGTTAGTGAAGATCAGGGAAAGGAGAGGATCAGGAGGCAAAACACAGCCACCTTTCCAGAAAAATCAGAATTTGTTTCATCTCAGAAGATTTTTTTTTGAGATAGATAGGATCTCAGGCATCATAGGCTGGCCACAGACTTGCTATGCAGCTGAAGCTGAAGCTATGTAGTCGAGCATGATCTAGAACTTCCAATCCTCAGTCCCTACCTTTCGAGGCTGGGATTATACTCATGTCTCTCACTATGTCTAGCTTATGTAGCTCCAGAGCCATACTCAGAGCTTTGTCTATGCTGGGCGAACAGTCTACCTACAGAGCCACATGCCCAGCCAGATACTAGTCTCTGTAATGACACAATGCCAGTTATTTTCCATCAGGATCTCCAGAAGCCTTTATTTGGGCTCTTCCTAGACTGTGAAGAATGCGGTAGTTACTGAAAGCTCAGATTTTGTGCTGGGCTGATCATGACTTGGCTACTCTTGATCTTGGGCATCCTTGGGTGAGCTGCAGGGTCTTTGAATCCCTGCTGACAAAGAGGTGTTAGTATGGGACATACCTTAGAGAGTCTATGAGAATGTTAAACAATATCATGAATATAAGTGTACAGCGGGAAGTAAAGAACTATGATTAGATGTCATTTGTGGCCCTCATGGCAAAGCCATCAGGAAAATTTGATGAGGTGAAGGATTGGAATCCTGGAAGCTGGAGAGCATGGTGCTGACACAGGGCTCGGAAGCAGTCACTTTTTTTTCTTCAATTTTTGGAATTTGATGGATGTGCTGTTGACTTGGGTGCATAGCAACCGGAGAGCCTGGAGGGTTCCCTAAGGACAGCCCCCTGGGGTGACATTTCAGTCTGGTGCAGTATGAAGGAAGTGGTTCAGACTGAGGCTTTCATGGTCCCAGGGCCTTGCATGGCCAGCAGCTATGCTGGATCCTTTCGTGTTAGAAGGATGACTTGATAAGGAGACATATGACATGCCAGGTAGTGCAGCTTTAGATAGCACCTGTTTCCCTGGGTGCACAGCACTGGGTTGCTTGAAAGTGAGTGAGCCGAGGCACAATACAGGGTCAGGGATTGAATCCTGTGTGTGACTCAGTTCCATGGACTGTCATGTCTGCAGCATTTTCAGGCAAGCGTTTTAAGCAGACAAACAAACTAATCTGACCACAATACTGAGTTTCTGGCCTACTCCAAAGGGCAATGTCTTCTATTCCTTAGGGGAAGAGAACGTGGAACGTTCTAGAACTGGGTCAGAATGGAGAGTTGCTTCCTTCTGGCTGCTAAATGTGTGAAGGAAGAATCAGTACCCATGGATTAAAGGGAGAGTGGTCAAGTTCATTAAAGTATGATGATATGACCACCAGTCTATATAGAAAGTCATATAAAAAGGACAAAGAATCCACACCTCTAACTCTGTAGACTTTCCCAACCGTCATAGTCATAAGACACCCTATATGCATGCCCACACCTTTCACAGATGGTAGGTGTCACAAACACCTGCCATCTTGCACATGCTCCTTTTCACCAAGATTGTACGTGTAGCCATGAGCTAAGGTAGACCAATCTGTTAGATCCAAGGAGGGACATTGTGTGCTTTCATTCAGACATGACAATCCAATCCTTATTTGCTGACAATTGATTTAGGGATAGCCATGTGGTCCAGTTCTGGGCAATGGGACCTGATTCAGTCAACGTCTCCTAGAATCTTCTAGAAAAAGTTTGCTTCCAGATCAGAGAAAAGCATGGCAGGAGGAATTCCCTTCTATTCTTTTGTATGCCACCATATACAGATACAGGGTGTGGAGCTATATAGTTTTTTTCCCCTCCTCCCCCTTTTTTGCCAGCAGAGGAAAAAAAACAGAAACATTACAGAGAACTAGATTCAGAGCGAGAATGTTGTCGAGTCCTGTTCTGACCTTGCAATCATCAATATGTCAACTTTTGTTAAATAAAGTATTGAAAATACATATTCACATCTATCCCAAAGCAGTTGAATTCATATGTGAGGAAACCTTTCCATACTTGGCATTCCTTCTTTCCTTTCTTAATCCCAAGGGCTCAAACTCATATATTCATAGGGCCAGGACAACACCTGAAAATACATTAATACTAATTGGAGACTGTGCATCTCTTGTACAAGGGCTAGCGCTTCTACTTGGCTTTAGCCGGTGGTGTCAGTTCTGACTCTAGAATGCTATCCCACTAAGACCAGATGTTTTTAGTTTTTGGAAGAAGCTGGAAGCTATATTTTTGTGTGGCATCTCTCAATTTTGAGGTGCATATTTAAGTGATGAACCAAGAGGGACTATGGGCACCAAACCAACACTTCCAGGCACTGCTTGCCCAAGGCTTACATATTTGTATTTGGCTTTAACTGCATAATTCCAGACCTGTGGACAGCCATCCTTTGCCATGCCCTTCTGCCATGGTGACGTAAGCCTCCACAAATCAGAGTAGCGGGACTAGTGACAGTGGACTGAAGCTTGAGGAACCAGGAGCCCACACAAAGCTTCTCTCTGTGAGCAGGGGCGTCAGGCATTTGCCACAGTGTTGCAAAGTGACTAACATGAATGGGCTGGAAGGGACTTAGCTCCATCTCACCAGTCCTGTTACCAAATAACTGACAAGAAGAGCTTGTGGAAGGGAGGGATCCCTTTGGCTCCCAGTTGGAGGGTAGAGCCTGTCATGGAATGGGAGGCAGGGCAGCAGAAACTTTAGGCAGCTGCTGCTATTGCCTGGACAGTCAGGAAGCAGGAAGAGATGAGCGCTGCTGCTCAGCCCTTTCTCCTTTGTATCCAGACTGAGATCCCAGCCTACCCCCCATTCATGAGAGGTCCTCCCACCTCCATCAAGGGTCTCAGGAAAAGCCCTCGTACAAACATCCAAAGGTGTGTTTATAGGGTGACCCTAAACCGAGTCAAGCTGGCAATGATGATGAACCACAGCCGCCGGGAAGCTAGGACGTTGAATGCAATTGCTAGGACTTTGGTGTTTTATACAGTTTTATCAGTGCCAGGAAGACTCACGATATTTTTCTCAGAGCATCCTTCTGAGTTTTGATCCATCCTAGTGAATGATCAGTTCTTTTCCATAAATGTGAAAATATCCCTGGGGAATGCAAGGATCCTGCAGAAAGAGGCCTGCATTGAAGGGCCATGTGTGTCTATAACATGTTGGTGGGAAAGTTCAGCCAGGTCCCTCTAAAGAAGGCCTGGATACAATGGACATGTAAGCCCTTACTGCAAAGAATGTCCTGAGACCTAGGAACCTGGCTCCCTCCTGAGAAAAGCCAAGCCAGGTGACTAATTTTACCCTGCCAGTTATAAAGCTGGAGACCATCAGGTTTGCCTCTGGGTCACCAAATTAAGTCTTCAGAGCACTCCAACGGAAGGTGTCAGATAACAGCTAACATGAACTTCATAGGGAGGATCATGTACAGTGGAGAGATGATGCTTGAGACATGAAATGGACCCAAGTCCCTGTCTTCAGGTGATAAGGCCAAATTCATACTGCCCTGAGTGTTTACTGTCAGCAATGCCAGCTGTGTATTTCTTTCTGAAAGGAGTTATGGGAGGGGGGTCACTACATCCTGTACGGAATCCATATCCTCAATTCAGGGAGGATCTTTGTGCTAATTCTTTGTGAGCTTGTTTCTTAGCGCCTCGTGCTAATTCTTGACCACAGCTGTTGGATGATGCTGGTAAAATTCTCATGATGGTTGACAACTGAGATTAACTATCACAGCTGAATATTGACCTTGACTCTGAAGCCCAGCTTACCTGCACCTGAGATCTGCAGTATTGTCACACTCTGCTTGCTCAAACATCATGGACAATGGTCCCCAAGTGTTTTTTACAGATCACCTCCTTTCATCTCCACAACAGTATGAAGCCAAAACTGCTATTACTCCCATTTGTAGATATGAGGGACACTTCCTGGACCAACTTCCTGGGGCAGAATGAAAATATCCGCTATAGCTATTCCAGGTTAGTTTTTGTCCGTCTGTCTGTCCGTCTGTCCGTCCGTCCATCCATCCATCCATCCATCCATCCATCCATCCATCCATCCATCCATCCATCCATCCCCCACCCATCATTACCCACCCATCCGTCTGTACTTCTGTCTATGTGTGTATGTATGTGTGTATGTATGTATGAATGTTTGTGTGTGTGTATGTATGATTGCATGTTTGTATGCGTGTATGTGTGTTTGGGTGTAAGTGTGTGCACACGGAGGTCAACCTCAGCTGTTATTTCCCAGGAACTGTCCACCTTGGTTTCTTTTTGAAACAGGATCTTTCATTGGTCTAGAGATCACCAGTTTGTCTAGGCTGGCTGGCCAGTGACTCTCAGGGATCCACTTTTCTGTCTTCTTAGCTCTGGGATTACAAACATGCGCCAGCACTGTGGCTTTCTTTATGTGGGTTCTATATATCAATCTCACTCTCGTCCTCATACCTATGTGGCAGACATTGCCATGATTTAGGTATTTTCCTAGGCCATGTTTTTCATTTTGCTGAACAAATACTTCAGATAGATAATAAATAGTGGTTGGTGCTTTTGATCTCAGTATCAAACGGGAAAACAAGAAAAAACTTTATATAGTCTTAATAACTGATCAGATGTGGGGACAAGCTCTTGACAAGTCCACCTGCCACAGTAGCTGAGACTCTGGGTGTGGAGTCTAGCGGTGTCTTAACAGGGACGAAATGTGTCCCTTGCAGTCGGAAATACAAGAGGGAGGACCTATAGAGTCACAGGGAGTGAACTAATCAGCTGTGCTAGGTTGTGCTATGTATAATCACCCCCAGACCATCACCAGATACTTGTCAGTGAATTCTTGAAAACTTAGAAAACTTCAGCACAAATAGATTTTCTTTGAAATCAAGGCTGGCCTTGAGCTTACTATGCAGCCAAGAGTGTCCTTGAATTCTGATCCTCCAACCTCCGCTTCTCAAGTGTTGAGATTACAGGCTTGCATCCATCATGCCTAGTTTATGTGGTGCTGGGAATTGAACCCAGGGCTTCATGCATACTAGGTAAGCATCCAATCAATTGAGCTACACTTCTAACCCACAAACAGATTTATTATGGAAAATAGAAAAAGGACTTTTTTGGGGGGGGAGGGACCTGGAGTGAAGTGCATAGATAATAAGAGTCACCTCACACCACCAGCAAAAGGCAAGGATCTTGAGGGCCATTTGAGACTTTGCTACACCACACAACTTGGGGTTCAAAGCATCATCACTGAAACTGCAAGAGTTTGGCAGGGGATGAATGTCTATCATTGGTAGCATCTCTGAGAGTCTGTAACTTCTCAGTCCAAGAGAAGCAGAGTAAGAAGACAGTTCATAAGGGCCAACCCTATACAAGGCATCCCTGGTCAGACATCCTTCAGGGTTGTCAGGGATAACTTCCCTTTTTATGATTTATTTTTGTTGTATTTTTATGATTTATTATATTGGTATTTTGCCTGCATGTATGTCTGTGTGAAGGTGTTAGACACCTTGGTACCAGTGTTACAGACATTTGTGAACTGCCATGTGGGTGCTGGGAATTGAACCTGGGCCCTCTGGAAGAGAAGCCAGTGCTTTTGATCACTAAGCCATCTCTTCAGCCATGACAGTGAGAACTTTCAAAGCTGATCTCTAGGACTGCTCTTCTCATGGGCTCTTCCTGGAAACCTCTCTCTTTGGTCAGCCATCCCCTAGTTTTCACAGGTATCAACCCAGCCCACTCCTCCAACAACAGAACCCCAGCATGAAGAATTTCTTTTCTTTACTTTGCCTGGTCAAAACTCAATTACAAAAGCTATAGGATGTCTTTAAGAGAAATCTGAATTCAGACTCGGGAAGAAATCTCTGTTCTGGAACTTTCTTGCTGTTGGACTTCAGACAAAGCACTTACGTTTACTTCTCTGAAACAGTTTATATGTGTCTGTCACTATATATATGACCAGATACAAGGATAAGTAAAGTTATTATCTGTATGTATCTTTAGCAGCCCAGTGTGGTGCTTGGAAGGCTATAGTTTTTGAGTGAACACAAAACTGCCTATGCTATTCCTGGGAAACTCACTGTGTCATGAATATGTCATTGAAAAGGCTTTAAAAAGAGATAATTTGCCTGCTTATTAGAAACCCCTTCACACCTAGCTACCACCTTGGAAATAATTTAGTAAAATCAATTTCATTAAGGACTTCCTTTTTGAGAGTTTGCTTTGTGGCTAGCTGCCACTGGGGCTATTTGTGTTTTCATGTGTGGGCTTTAGGAGGAGAGTATTTATGTTTTATAAAGGAAGTTTAATTAACACGTAGGAGTCAGAGGCAGCACAGATGAGCTTATTGAAAGAGGAAATTTTTGGCCAAAGAGGAAGCTTTCTGAGTTTCTTTAAGCGGGAAACAAAAGCTGTCACCTTCAACCATCCGCTGAAGCACCAACTCATTGGTGTCTTCCTAAGACTTCTGGGAAGTCACAGTGCAATGGCAAAGGGTGTAGCTCTTGCCAGTGAGCCAAACACGAGACCCCAAGAGCAATCCATAGAGTCAGACCACGACCGTGGGAATCAGTGACCATCGCAGCTACAAGCCACATGTAAATGCACATTTCCTTTACATCTCATGTAAAATCTTCTTCCCTTCAATCTTAAGTTTGCCTGCTTTACTCTGTGACTTCTTTTTCAGGATTCTGTGAATGACTTAGGGCTTTATGATGCCACATCCCAGAAGATTGCATAAGGAAGAGAGAAAGAAAAGAGATTGAGCCAAACATACTAAGGAAACAAACAGACCAAAAAACAAAAACAAAAACAAAAAACCAAAAACAAAAAGCGCAAACAATTTAAAAAAACAGATTCATCTTGACTACGGCCCGCTGACAATGTTGTACTCACCGAAGGCGGACGTTCTAAAGTGAGGGCTGCTTCTGTGAGGATCCCTTAGATTTCCTGTTGCCACCAAGCCAAGGCCAACTCAGGTTAGGTCCTCAGAGATGACCAACAATGCCCACTATCCCCCAAATACTCCTCTTTGCCCCTGAAGTGAACTTTGCTGTTTAGGTTGCAGAAACAGCCCGTCCTCCTGGTTAATGATTGGACAAAAGCATCGATGGGAGTAAGCTTAATCAGGATGATGGTTTCTTTTCTTAATCTTTTTT
>LOEQ01000926.1:256893-268865 GCA_001685075.1 Bramus lutescens | reverse complement strand
CCCGCTCATTTCTCCTCTTCTCCTCTCCTTCCCCCTTACCCTGTCTCTCTTGAGACTGGTCTTGTGCAAATCAGACTGAAGGTGAGAATGACCTTGAACTCCTAATCTTCCTGTCCCTGCACCCACGAGTTGGAATTACAAGACTACACCACCACAACTGACCAGTATTTCATTTTTCGACTTAAGGGGTTTTGGAGCTTATTGGATGTGAATTCTATTGCTGACCTCTTTACTCAATCAGAGCCACCCCAGGGAGTCAGGGCAGGCCGGCAACCACCTGCAAAGCAAGGGTTGTATTGAAGATTAGAGGACTGGCTGCCAGAACAGTTACAGAGAGGTGGCATCTCAGTTCTTGGCAGAAGTGTCTAAATGACAGGGATGGGAGTTTGTTTAAGAATGAACTCACAGAAACCGTGGCAGCACACACAATATCTGCACAGTTTAATTCAGATGGGCTCACAGCACTGAGAGGGGAAGTGGACATGGGGTCCTACCCCTAATTGAGAAACTGTTTGCAATTGTTATTTACAGACAGAGGAAAAGTCAGTTTTCGCCAGTGGAGGGTCACAATACCATATATCCAACACACTTCAGGGCAGGCTCTATTCCCAGGAGTAGATGGCCAATACAAAACACATTCCATGGTATTTTATTTTATTATGGACTTTTTGTTCTGTCTTGGCATTTTCCTGTCTTACTGGTCTTTTGCTTGTTTTGTGTGTATGTGTGTGTGAGTATGTGTGTGTTGTGGAATAATCTTTTTGTACATTTGTACACTATGAAGATACATCTTTGCCCAGGTGTCTTTTAATTGGTTTAGTAAAGATCTAAATGGCTAATAGTTAGGCTGGAAGAGGGTAGGCAGGACTTCCAGGCAGAGAGAGGGAGAGACAGAGAGAGAGAGAGAGACAGAGAGAGAGAGAGGAAGAGGAGATGAAGGAGTGAGAGAGATACCAAAGACATGCAGAGGAAACATGAGGTGCAAGATGAGAACTAAAAACTATGAGACAAAATGTAGATTAATATAAATGGGTTAATTTAAGTTATAAGAGCTAGTGGGAAAAACCTAAGCTATAGGCCAAGCTTTCATAATTGATAGTAAGTCTTGGTGTTGTTTTTTATGAACTAGCAGCCCAAAGAAAAATTTGACTACATATGTATTATGAAACATGTGTATGGGTATATGTTTGCATGCGAAAGTGTACGGTGTGAAGCAATGTGTGCATGTATGTATATGTGTAGGTTCAAAGAACAACCTCAGGAATTCTCAAGTGCTTCCCCTCTCCCCACATAAGACAAAGCATCTCATTGGTTGGAACTCACCAAGGCTGGGTGGTCAACAAGTCCCAGGGCTGCCTGAATTGGCCTCCCCAGCATTACAGAAACACAGCATTCCTGGTTTTGTTTCCCCACATGGGGAATTGTATTCAGATCCCTGTGCTGGCCTCCAACTTTACTGACTAGGTTATCAGCCTGGCTCACTTGGCTCTCATCCATCAGCTGTGCAATTCCGGGCAAGTCACCCAGCCCTCTCTTGCCTTGGGTTTCTCAACAACACAGTAAAGCCTGCTCTACTGATTCGCTGTAAAGGTCTGAGACTCAGAGCACAGTGCCTGGCACCGAGAAAGGGGATAAAGGAGGGAGCTGACGCAGCACCATGTAGACCCTGCGGGATGCAGAAGAGCCTGAGAACTCTACTTTACAAGCTGGCATGGCTACACTGGCAATTCACTTCATAAACACTCTTTCTTATTTCTTAGTTTATAGTATTTAATCTTCACTCTTTCATGTATATCTTCATGATGGTGTTCACCTTTGCTTGTATATTTCTTAGTAAGGATTTAAGACTGTTGATTTTGTTTCTCAGTTTATTACTGAGATAATCCAGTAAGAATACAGTCTATTACTGTATTCTTCAGCCACATCTTATTTGCCTCTTATCTTGTTCTGAAGGCTTTTCTGTTTTCTTTTGCCTTTATCATCTATCCTTTTAATTATTGCTTTTAATCTTCCATAGCTTTAACTATCTCTAAAATCTACAGACCCTAATAGTATCTTTTATTTCATTTTCTCCCTCCCCTCTGTTTCCACTCCCAGAATCATCCCATTTAGGAAAGGGCAGGTCTCCCTGAGCATCAACAAAATATGGCATATCAAGTTGTAGTAAGACTAAGTACCTCTCCCATGTATTAAGGCAGTACAAGGTGACCCAGTATGAGGAGTAGGGTCCCAAAAGCCAGTAAAAGATTCTGAAACAGCCCCTGTTCTCACTGCACTAGCAATATCTTAACCTTCCCTTTTGACAACTTTACCCACTGTAATCTTTTTTTTTGCTCTTCAAATTTGATCTCATAATCATTATCATTAATGCCCCAGTTCTCTCACTCCTAATCTTATTAACTAAAATCCAAGTACATTCCATTTTGTCTTTGGTTGCTTATACTTCAACAGTTATCAGAATCAAAGTGGTCCACTGTTATAGATGATAAGTAAGATATTTTCACAGTGGTAATAACAATTAACTGTGGCATAGAACACATTTTGAAAAGATTGTAAGAGTTTAATCCCAGCACTTGGGGGGCTGAGTCAGGTAGATCTCTATGAGTTTAAAGTGAGCCTAGTCCACATGTTGAATTCCAGGATGTCTAGGACTATATAGAGAGACACTGTCTAACCCACCACCCCAAGAATGGTAACAGAAAAAATCTTAGAATTAGGAAAAGTGATGACAATCCATATGTGGAAGATATTCAGGACACCAAACAGTCATAAAAGAAAAGTTTATGGCTCTAAGTGCCCACATTAAAAAATCATAGGTGTTTAATGATGCACATTAGGGTCCTAGAAAAAGGACAAGCCAAACCTCAAATCAACAGACAGATATAAAGTTGTAAGATTAGAACAGAAATTAATGAAATGGAAAAAGTATAAAGAATCAATAAAAAAATCTTCAAAAAGATAAACAAGGTTGACAATCTTTTAGTCAAACTCAATGAAAGAAAGAGAAAGCCCAAATTAATAAAATCATAAATGAAATAGAGTCATTACAACAAATCCAGTTTACAAGGGCAGATGATTAAGATATGGAAAATGTTTTGCATTTCTTTCCCCTTCTGTGGTATAGTTCTGATAAGCTGATAGAGCAATGCTTATTTACTCCTTAGGTCACAAACTCAAGATTTTAGATGTATTTTGGTTGTCATCTAGGTATAGACTTCTCATAACGTCAAAGAAATTTCTGTTCAATCCATACCTGGCTCTCTGGAAAGAATAAAAATGTACCCAGATCTGTAGTTTTTGCTAATACTGGAAGGTATGAGTCTATTCCTTCTCTTTTACAGATACCTGCTATCTGCTTTTTTATGATATGGATTGCAGTATGGGTCTGAAAGTTTCAAATGTAGTATTTTCCATTAAGTTTATAAATTTTAACTTTTGTTCCTAGTTTGAACTTGTCTCAACAGGTTTACACTTGAATGGCAGACACATTCAAGAATCAGTTGCTGACAACAACCTGCTCCAAATGACTGCAAGACTTGCTGAAAGCTGATGTGGACCAGTATAGTCTATGTGAATGTTTCCTGTTGCTTCAGCAGAGTCAGCAAACCAGATGCTCCTGATGAGTGCCCCATTGCCTGAATTTCCTCCTTACCTTCAATTAGCCATTCAGCCTTCTTGGGCCCTGATAACAATGCCCCAATGTCAGTGTGAAGTAGTTACAGAAAAGAACACATCATCTTGTGTTCCCTGCCCAAAATAGCTTAAAATGCTGAGTCAAGGGGGAACTCCTTGGTATGGGGGCAAAAATGGCTACCTATAATGCCCATTACCAGGAAAATAGGTTCAGAGTTGTCAATTGATGGATTTATTAATTAATATAATTCTTCAATAAGAGAAAACATTTGATCTTCTTTATGTAGAACCAAAAAGGTATTATATGTCCTTAAAAATTATTATTTCTATATAAATCATTTAGGATTATAATCTGGCTGTACTCAAAGATCAGAACTACAGGGCTTTATAACGGCAATAGATACCATTATAAAATAGCATCTCTTCACTCCAACCTCCACTAGGATAAAAACCGTACCCCAACTGGGCTTGGGGCTCTCTGCTCTCAACTGCTGCATTGGACAGAAGGAGGCTTCAAGCTTGAACTTGAATAAAGGCTCTTTGTTTTTACATAAAAACAAACAAAAAACACCCAACAAATCCAAGAAATTAAACTCCAACAAATCCAATGAAATTTAGAAAATTGTTGGATCTTACCTTGAAAACGTAATATTCTACTAAGTTGGAAAATCTAAAAGAAAAGAATGAATTACTAGATGTATATGCTAGATGTATATGATTTACCAAAATTAAATGGAGGTAAACATTTAAGCATCTATAACAAATTGAGACAGAAGCATAGTTAAAAGTCTTCTACCTAAAAGAAGCCCAAACCTGGTGGATTCATTGATGAATTTTACCACATCTTCAAAGAAGTGCAAACAGCAATTCAAAATATTTCAGAAACTAGAAAAGGAACATTATCAAGCTAGTAACAGGAAACTAATATTACCCTGATACCCAAAGCAGATAAAGACACAAAAGCAACCAAAGGAAAATGCAGACTAACTTTCTTGATAAAGTTAGATGCAAAAATTTTCAATAAAACACTGAACTTTATAACATATCAAAAAGATTTATCCTCCTGCCTCAACTTTTGTCTTAGCTAGAGCTCTATTGCTATGAAAAGATACCAGACCATGGAAAATTATAGAAGAAGCATTTAATTGGGGGCTTGCTTATAGTTTTAGACTGTTAGACAGGCCATTATGATGAGGAGTGTGCAGAAAGCACACAGGCATGGTGGCAGGTGCTGGAGCAGTAGCTGAGAGAGCATATTTGCAAGTTGCCTCGAGAGGGAAGGAGAGAGAGAGAGAGAGAGAGAGAGAGAGAGAGAAAGATCAGGGGCTGGGCCAATTGTGGATTTTTCAGACCTCAATGCCCCCTCTCCAGTGACACACCTCCTCCAACAAGGGCACACCTCCTAATTCTTCTCAAATAGTTCCACGAACTGTGGACCAAACATATAAATATATGCGCCTGTGGGGGCCATTCTCATTCAAATGGTCCCAGCTTCCATTCAACAAACACTTGATGAGAATCTACAGGCTAGACACAGAGTTAAAAAGGGAAACAGAAAAAAGAAAGAAAGAAAGGAAGGAAGGAAGAAAAAGTAGACAAAAGGAGAGCTGAAAGAAAACAGAATAGGCCTTGTTTTGTTTGTTATAGATAAAAGTTCATACTGAATGGAATCTCAAAGAACTAATAATGCATGTATGCAAAGGAGAAGAAAACCTTGTTTGACTGGAAAAGAGAAAGCTGGCATTTTATCCGTGGACATTCCATTCTATTTCTTCATGATCTTAGCCAAACAACAACCCCCCCATCTTAGTTATTTTTCTATTTATCTAACAAACACCATGACAAGGCAACTTATAAAAACACTGTTTGATTTGGGGCTCACAGTTCCAGAGGTTTAGAGTCCATGACTATTGTGTGTGGGGGGGAATGGCAGCACGCAGGCAGGAATGGCGCTGGAGCAATAGCAGAGAGCTCACATCTCCATCCACAAGCACAAGAGAGAGAAGGGCTTGGGGGAGAGAATGAGAGCGAGTCTAAATGGAATGTGTGACTTTTGCGACTTCATAGCCTGCTCTAGTAACACATCTCCTCAACAAGACCACACCTCTTAATCTTCCCCGAACAGTTCCAAAACTGGGGAGCAAGCTTTCAAATATATGAGCCTAGGGGACCCTTTATATTCACACCTCTACATCATCCTTTAAGCTTCTGAATTTCATCTGTTAAAGCAGAAGTTGGGAACTAAAGAGGGAGCTCAGTGGCTAAGTGTTTGATATGTGAACACGAAGACCTGAGGGTTCGGATCCCCAGTACTCACATAAAAGTCAGATGCAGTGGTGTGTGTCTGTAACCCCAGCACTGAGGGTGTGGACCTAGGTGAATCCTGAGGACTCAGTGGCTGGCCAGACTAGCAAAATAATGTGTTCCAAGTTCAATGAGAGACTGCCTCACAATAGGGAGAAGAGCAATAGAGGAGGAGAATGTCAAACTCCCGCCTCCATGTGAGTGTACCTGCGAACACATGCACGCATGCATGCACCGTGTACAAACACATGTTCGAACAAAACAAAGCAAATAAAACATGAGGGTTGGAAAAGATGTTCTGTTTGGGATGAGTCTTCAGTGTTCCTTTTAGAGACTGGAGCAGTACACAGAGCTAATTACCATTGGGCTGACCCCTAGTCATTCTTTGTTAATTTTCTTTAGAAAAAAATTGCTTTTTGATTGAGACATAACCTTTGTCCACTATTGGAGCGCACATTATAGTAATTCCATACACCCTCCAGGTCAGTAGAAGGAACACCCAGGACAAGGCAAGACTATTTCTCCCCTACCCATAAATCCATAAAACCGGTAGGTCACTTTGCTGCCTCTCACCCTTTTTGGACTGATGTCAGGCCTGGAAGGAAAGCAGCTGGCCTGGTCTGGCTATAGGGACTAGAGGTGGGTGGTCACCAAGTCCTTGATCCTGATGTTGCCATAGGAAACCTAACAGCTCCTGGAAGGCAAGGCGGAAGCATTTTCTTCTATGTTGTTCTCCTTCCTTGTTCAGAAAAACAGACAGTTCATTCCCGCTTCCTGACCTCAAACTTGGCTTCCCAGGACGAACACATGTACTCAAAGCTCCTAGGGAGCTTGCTCCTGGCCACTCTCCAGGTGCAGCACTCAGCACACCTTCGGAGGGCATGAGAAGACCCGGTTCCTCAAGGGTGGATGGAGTCCTGTCGACCATGGTGACAGTCTCCTGCACCTGTGGAAAGAGATGCTGCACTGCTGACAGCAGCCATGCTGACTTGTCCCTTGGCTGTTAACATGTGGCTTCAGACTGTGGGCTTGAATGAAAATGGAAATGATGGAGGGCTGTGACTTTTGGCTTGGATAGGGACAGCTCAGTGCTCAGACAGGGTTCTCAGGCACTTTCCATCAAGACTCCTGCGCTATCTGAGCTCACGTGTGGTGTTCATCCTCATTGCCCCACCGTCTCCGCTAACTGCTAACTTCCAGCACAAACTCACGGCGTCACTAGAGACGTGGCTTTCTGGGTCCTATTTGTGAAACGAGGAGGCTGAATCAGCTCACGGCTTACCTCTGCTCTGAGACGCCCCTCCACGCTCCTCTCATACGCTTGTGGTGATGAGGGAGGGTGATGGGACTTTCAGCTTTAACTCAGGGAACTCTTAAAAGAAGATTTAATTTTTACTAATGCATATGTATATGTGTCTGTGTGAGCGTGTGATGCGTGTGTCTGGGTACTCTTGAAGGCTAGAAAAGGAAGCCAGAAGCACTGGAGCTGGAATTACAGGCAGTTGTGAGTTGTTGTTAGGGGCTGAATTCTGGTCCTCTGCAAGAGTAGCAAACACTCTTAACCAATAGAGCATCTCCCAAGCCCCAGGGACCTCCTCTTTAATCTCCACTATATTTTGAACTTTGCTTACAAGATCTCCCTTGAAAGAGCAGCTTCCTTTTTTTTTAATGAGAAAAGTTTATAAGCCAATGGAATACATGTGTCAGTGTATCTTTTTTTTTTTAAACATGCACTGCACACCAGGCAGTGTTGTGTTGGCTCTAGAGAGTTGAGATGCATTAGCTATGATTGTACAGCTTCTCTGCCACCCTTCATCTCTAAGACATTTTATGCATCAGCTTCTTATTGTAGGCACCCAGGACTCTGTCCCCCAATTTCCCTTTGCAGGAGGAACACATTCAGCTGACGTGCAGGGCTCTCTGTAAGTGCTGGAGACGGACTCCTGCAGGAGTAGCCTTTACTGGACTAGTGGGAGTGGCTAGAACAGTCCTTCGTGTGGGCACCCAGGGGGCCTATGCTTTGTTGTGTTCTGGAAATCCCATGGGGAGTATCACTCAGTTGCACATTAACACATGGTGTTTTAGCTACTTCTTTAAAATTCCCCCTGGTGCTTTCGAGGGTCTCCTCTGAGAAGGGCTTGCACTTAAACACTTGGTTAAATGGCAGCTCTGAGAAGAGACAAGGGATCCTGATTATTCTGTGGAGATTATGATGTCATGGATGGGTATGTTTATTAGGTCGTGGTTGAGTTCCCCTCCATCTCTTCCTAACCAAGGGAGCAGGGCCAAGGACCAGAGAATGCCTTTGACTCTAGTCAGACTTTTAATTAAGCTCCTGATTAGGCTGCTAAATATTTACTGAGTGCCAAGTGTGAGCTAGTTCTGGATGGGGATCTGGGACAGAAAGACAAGCACGAGGGTAGCAGGCATATAATCTGGAAAACGAAGGAGAGACAAACCCGTTGGGATGACTATCTTCATTATCAAGATAATGAAGTCATTGACTGAACCTAGCACTCAGGAAGCACACCTATGGATTCTTTAGGGGCATTTCCAGGGATGCTTAACCAAGGAGGGACGATCCACCCTGAATGTAGGGAGCACCATCTCTTGAGCTGAGGACTCAGATCCAATACAAAGGAGAAAGCAAGCTGAGCTCATATCCCTTCAAACCACAGGCTGTCACAAGCCCTCCTTTTCTGAAGTGGCATTTGTCAGTGATTTTGTCTCAGCAAAAAATAGACCCACAAGACAAGAGTACTACTAATAAGTAATAATAAAGCAATGGGAGATGAAAGTTCTTGCATTGCGTTATCCCTCACAGGCATAGGATATGATATATATTTGTATCTCTCTATATAAATGTGTCACTAATATATGTATGTGTATCAATAGCAGATGCTTGACTCACCCTTTAGAAGCGTTGGAGTACCTTGGCTCTCCAGTCCCGGATATCCAAACTGGTCATCTGTGACTCTAATTAGGGGCATGAGGACCCTCTCTAGTGCACAGGCCTTAGGTATCAGGGCACATCATACCCCAAAGTGAGTTCTAGGGAACAGAATGACTAGCGCTGGAAGTGTCTCTAGGGCAGTGGATAGTAACCTGTAGGTTGCCACCTCTTTGGGGATTGAACAACCTTTTTCACCAGGGTCATGTAAGACCATTGGAAAGCACAGATATTTATTTACATTGAGATTTACCACAGTAGCAAAAATACAGTTATATGAAGTATAATAATTGTACCAGTTGAGGAACGTTATCTAAGGGTCACATTAGGAAGCATTATGAAGGTTGAGACTCACTGTTCTAGAGCCCACCAATCTTGGTGAGTGCAGTTCCACCAGGGAAGGATCTGACTACTGTGACTGGGTCCAGCTCTGAAGAGAACTGTTTTCCATTGAGTTCCAAGGGCCTTGGACCTTCATTACACAGAGACTGTTTGACTTTGTCATGCCATTGGCTCAGTGCCTACGTGTTTAAGTTGCACATTCCATCAGCTGGGCAGGCGTGCAAGGCTGTCATGTGAGAATTTCGTTAAGTTGCAGTGGGATACTAAAGGCTATGCTGCTGGCATGGCAGCAATTATTCTGTTTGTTCAAATGAAACAGGTCAATCCATTTCAAGAACACAAGATGGTGTGGACGGTTGTTTGGCACGGTCCAGACCAAAATGCTAGTTTTGTGTTTCACCTGAAGCCTTTTAATGCACACCCTTAGCTACTCTCTGGCTCCCTTTGGTCATCCCTCCATTTTTCTTTTATTTGTAATGAACTAAGCTGGGTTAAGTTGCCTGGAAAGGATTTCTGCCCTTCTCTTGACTCCTGCCGCTGCTTTTATGCCATGGAGACATGGGTCATCATGTAGTCAGTTGCTGGGGTTAAGGAGAAGGGCAGATGTAGCAAAATTAATAAAAACCCAGAGACAGATATTGGGGTTCAACCTAGAGGTCAGAAAAGCAAAACAGTCAGTCACTGCTGGCTCTTACCTCTCCTCAGTCTGAATTGGCAATTCTGCCTCCAGGAATCTCAAAATGAGACTGTGTCTGAGAGCTGTAGTGAGAGGCTGCTTATTCGTCCCATCCGCCCAGAACCAAAATAACCACACAGAAACCATATTACTTAAAAACACTGCCTGGCCCATTAGCTCTAGCTTCTTATTGGCTAACTCTTACATCTTAATTTAACCCATTTCCATTAATCTGTGTATTGGTATGTGGCCGTGGCTCCCAGCATTCAGTCCAGTCCTCCCCACCTACAACAGATTGGTGCCTCTCATCTTCTATTCCTCTCAAGGGCTGGAATTAAAGGTGTGCACCATTACTGCCGAGTTTCTATAGCAAACTAGTGTGGCTACTGGGATTGAAGTTATGAGGCATCACTGCCTGGTCTGTAAGGCCAACCGATGGGGCTGTTTTACTCTCTGATCTTCAGGCAACCTTTATTTATTAAAATACAAATGAAATATCACTATAGGCTATTTGTTTGGAGAGGGATATAGCTTGTCTTCCCCCCCATCAACTTCCTCCTTTGGTCAGGATACAGTAGGCACAGTTTTGGGAGGGGACTTCTGAGGTGAAAATCTAAGAAGAATGGAAGGTTTCAAGCTTCCTCTCAGCATTCCTCAGAAGGGCTAGCTGGCTCTTGGAGACAGATGGTAACAAAACATATCTATTTTTCTCCCAATATTAGACCGCAGTTTTGCTACTTGGAGCCACAGGTGATATAGTTGGCTTACATGCAAATGAAGTGAAAAGGTGTGCCTTTAAGTTCTAGGACCACTGTCCCCATGTAGAGTGGTTGGGACAAACTACTGGATCATTCATTTCTCACACTCCTGTTGGTACTGTGGTCATTGGATAGAGGGACAGGGAAGCTGTGGCCTGCTTACTTTCCCTTCTCTGCCTCTTTTGTTTGTCTGCTTGAGCATAGTCACTTGATTGCATGAGTTGTGCAGGCCTGTAGAGTGAGTCCAATGAATGTTTTATGTCCTACTTTGGAGCTTTAGAAGTTTTATTTATAATTATTGTATGTGGGTCACGGTGTGTGTATGTGTTGGAGGCACATGTGCCTTGACATGTATGTGGAGGTTGGAGGACAAGTTTGTGGGGTTGATTCTCTCTTTCCACATTTATATGGTTTCTGAAGATTGAAATAACATTACTAGATCTGTGCAACAATCACATATACCTCCTGAGCCATCATCTCATTGGCACCATCTTAAAGGCCTGGTCTGCAGCTTGGTCCTATTGAGAGGTGGTAGAAACTTTAAGACATGGAGCTGGACAAAACATTTCTGTACAATAAAGAAACTTCTGGAGGCGTCACAATCCCTGACATCAAACTCTACTACAGCTTTACTGTACTGAAAATAGCCTGGTATTGGCATAAGAACAGATAGGAAGACCAATGGAACCTAATCAAAGACCCAGATATTAATCCACACACCTTGGATCACCTATTTTTTGACAAAGAAGCAAAAACTATAAAATAGAAAAAAGAAAGCATATTCAATGAATGGTGCCAGCATAACTGGATATCAACATGTAGAAGAATGAAAATAGACCCATATCTATCACCATGCACAAAATTCAAGTTCAAATGGATCAAAGACCTCAACATAAAGCCAACCACGCTGAACCTCATAGAAGAGAAAGAGGGAGTTATACTTGAATGCATTGGCACAGGAGACCACTTCCTAAGTATAACCCCAGTAGCACAGACACTGAGGGAAAAATTAATTAATGGGACTTCCTGAAACTGAAAAGCTTCTGTAAAGCAAAGGACACAGTCAATAAGACAAAACAGCAGCATATAGAACGGGAAAAGATCTTCACCAATCCCACATTAGACAGAGGGCTGATCTCCCAAACATACAAAGAACTCAAGAAAATGGTCATCAAAAGAACAAATAATCCAACAAAAATGGGGTACAGACCTAAACGGAGAGCTTTCAACAGAGAAATCTAAAATGGCTGAAAGGCACTTAAGGAAATATTCAACATCCTTAGTCATCAGAGAAATGCAAATCAAAACA
>LOEQ01000926.1:235338-247055 GCA_001685075.1 Bramus lutescens | reverse complement strand
TTTCATACTGTGCCAACCAATGTTATATGACCTTCTGAGTTGTTCTTTGTTTGATTACTTTATAATGAAAGCATGAATTCAGTAAAAGTACAGCAGATTAAAAAACACTTTTGTGTGTGTGTGTCTGTCTGTCATTAGCTGAATCCTGAGTTCTCCTGTCTTTCACCCCCGTTCTCCCTCGGTTCGTGGGTCCCATGAGGACCGGTCCATGGCACTTATCGAGAAGCCAGGCTCTATGCTTAGAGCCACAATAGGACAGCTCTGGAGGGGTAGAGTGGCAATAGGATGGCTCAGCCCTGCAGAGGAAGGTGTCCCGACTTGTTGGGAAGCCAGGCTACCTGAAGTTGGAGTGCATGTGGTGGAGGTGGAGGATGGTCTCTCTGCAGGATATCTGGCTCTTCTCTTGGAGACAGCGCTACAAAGCAGAGCTCTGTTCTCTTACCGGGAATATCCTAGAGGAGCTATTCTTCTTTGGGCCATGTTTCTTCTGCTAACACTGCGCTGAAGAGGAAGCCCCTACAGAAATGTAGCACTCTCCTCCTGCTCAGGTGAAAAGTTGCTACTTTGCTGCTCAGCCTTGCTCAGTCCCCCTAAGGGAGCATAGCAGCAAGGTTTTTCAGTCCTCTAAGGAACATCCCAGCCATGGTCTTCTTTTCTCTGCCAGTGAATGAAGATTGTCACCCAAGACTCCTTTGAGAATGAGATTTATTTGGGAAGGAGGAGTCCAGGAGAGTGGCCGCCTCTGCCAGGGTGATGAAGAACAGTTCCCAAAGGAACAGGAAGAGAGGTTTACATAGGGCTTTTTAGGGGCGGAGTTTTTCCCGGGAGAAGAGAGATTGGTTAATTTTCCCTGCTCAAGAATTGGTTAGTTTAGTTGGTCAGAGGCAGAGATGGTTCTGATTTCAGGGCTGGATTGTATTTCTTTTATTGGTCCATTTTAGCTTTTTGGCTCTAATCTTTGGGCCAGTGCAAATTTCTTTCACTGGCTCTGATTCTAGGGACAACGTGTGTTTCTTTGGAATTGGTTTCAGAGTCAAGACATGGTTCTTTGGTTCTGGGTTCAGGACTAAAGTTCTTTCTTTCCCTGGCTCAGGTTTCATATCCAGAGTGTGTTCCTTTCACTGGTCTGGGTTTAGAGTCAGGGTGCTCAGGGATTGGCTGGTTTCCTACTCAGAGTGGTTTGTTTCATTGGTCAGTTGGTTAGGGGCAGAGATGGTTCTGATTTCAGGGCCAAACTGTGTTTCTTTCACTGGTCCTTTTTAGCCTTTTGGCTCTAATCTTAGGGCCAGTACTTATTTCTTTCACTGGCTCCAATTCTAGGGACAAAGTGTGTTATTTTGGGGTTGGTTTCAAAGTCAGCTTATGTTTCTTTGGTTCTGGGTTCAGGGATAAAGTTGTTTCTTTCCCTGGCTCAGGTCTCTGATCCAGGGTGTGTTTCTTTTACTGGCTCTGGGTTCAGAGTCAGGATGCTCAGGGATTGTTTGGGTTTCCTGCTTCATATGGCTCTTTTAACCTACACAGGCAGTCTACAGGTGCCTTGTGACCTGACGCCACGCACACTGGGAGGGACATGTGTTTGCTGTGAGATCAGAGAAGATGCACCATGCAGTGTAGTCTGGAATGATCGGAAGCACTTTAATTCATTACATTTTAATTTTTTTCAATTCATTTTCGGTGGTCCTGGGATCTGAAACCTTTTAGGGTTGCCAAGTTTCTCCTGACACCCCCACACCCCCATCTAGCCACCTACGGTATAAGATGCTTAACTCTAGAAAAGGAGACTGTTATTAATTGCATTTGGATAAACTGAGTCACAGAGCAGTTTATTCACAGAGCCCCAGTCCTCAGCTGGGCTGCAGCCCCACAGCCCGCCCTGAACTGCTCATTGACTGATGGGTGCATCGCAGCCCGCCCTACACTGCAGCCCGCCCTGCGCTGCTCACTGGTGCCACTGGCTGTTTCTGCTGTTAGGAAGGGAGATGAACTGTGTTGAGGGTGTTGAATCCTCACTAGCACTGAGAGAATTTCTCGCTGATGTAATCAGAGGTGGCGAAAGAGGGTGGAGAGGGAATAGTGTGCTCACAAGTGACTCCTGTCCTCCGGCCCTGAGCTCATGGGTGTGTGCGTGTGTGTGTGTGTGTGTGTGTGTGTGTGGTTATTGTGTCCCGGGTCTGCTGGGCTGAATAAAATTCCCCGCTTTGCAATTTACCTTCTCTGTATTTTTATTCTTATCTCACTCATTTTTAGCTGTTGAATATCACATTTTGTCCCTACCTATTTTTCTTAAACTAAATTTTAGAAAAAAGGGCACAGAATGGGTTCTTTTTTTTTCATGCTAGGCTCCCCTCCATTAGGAGCACAAAAGGAGCCAGAGATTAGCTGCAATCAGTGGAGTCCCACAATGTGGCCATAATGACTTGGGGTATCTTTTAATAGCATTAACAAATCCTGGAGGGCCAGCGTGGCAATTGCCATTCACCTCATTGGCATCTCTCATCCCTGGCTCCTTGGGGATGCAGGGCAGTGGCTGGAGACAGCAGGTGGGGAGGGGNGTGTGTGTGTGTGTGTGTGTGTGTGTGTGGTTATTGTGTCCCGGGTCTGCTGGGCTGAATAAAATTCCCCGCTTTGCAATTTACCTTCTCTGTATTTTTATTCTTATCTCACTCATTTTTAGCTGTTGAATATCACATTTTGTCCCTACCTATTTTTCTTAAACTAAATTTTAGAAAAAAGGGCACAGAATGGGTTCTTTTTTTTTCATGCTAGGCTCCCCTCCATTAGGAGCACAAAAGGAGCCAGAGATTAGCTGCAATCAGTGGAGTCCCACAATGTGGCCATAATGACTTGGGGTATCTTTTAATAGCATTAACAAATCCTGGAGGGCCAGCGTGGCAATTGCCATTCACCTCATTGGCATCTCTCATCCCTGGCTCCTTGGGGATGCAGGGCAGTGGCTGGAGACAGCAGGTGGGGAGGGGNNTGGGTGGGAAGAAAGGCGGTGGAAGCCTCAGGACGACCTCTGGCTTGAAGATGGGATTGTAAGTCTGACTCATAGCCGGCCTGGGGCCAGAGCCATGAAAAGCTGATGCAACATTTGTTTGTGCAAAATGCTTCCCTGATGTGTGATGAAGGCCCCCGTCCATGTGGCACAGTCTGCATTTGCCTATGGGAGCAGTGTGAACACGCTGGCAGGTACAATAGCTTGGAAACTTCTCGCCAGAAATGAAGTCATCCACACGGTCCAAAACCCAGGGGCTGAAGCACTCACTTCAAGGGCTGGGGGTCTACTTTGATTTTTACCTGAATGATGACATCTGCAGTGATGACAGAGCCTGCCCGCTGTGTGGGTTCATGGGGTAAGTGCTCAGCCTTCATTTTCACAGTAACCCTCCCCAGGCTGGGGATGTAGCTCAGTTTTGTAGAGCGCTTGACTAATAGGCATGAAGTCCTGGGTTCAATCCTCAGTGTCTACTTTACCAGGCAAGGCGCTATGATAGATGTATACAAGGTACATGCCTGTAATCCCAGCACTTCGAGGCAGAGGCAACAGCGGTGGAAATTCAGGCTTCTTTTTGACTAGCTACCTAGTGAGTCTGCAGCCAGCATGGGCTGCACGAGACTGTCCATAAAAGAAAAAAAAATTCCCACTGTAGACTCGGCACGGTTATCCTCAGAGTGTAGATTGGGGAAACTGAGTCTTTCACCGTTAAGTGACTTGTAGGTAGTGAACTGAGTGAGGCTGAGATCAGAACCCAGGCTTTCAAAGCCTGTGCAATGAACGTAGCTGTTCACAGCACGGAAAGGAGAGAAATACCATGTGTGGGCAGGAGCCAGGGAAGCTGGAGCGCGGCTCTTAAGGCCACTGCCATTAAATGACTCAGCTCTCAGCAAACTTCAGGAGTGTGCTGTGGCAAGGGTTGTCCTTCTGCTGTGCGGTTTAGAGGGGCAGCTGGTCCAAGAATGTGTCATGCATCACTGTTGTCTGTCCTGGGTGCAGCTTTGACATGGGAGGTTTGCAGACAGCATGCTGTGTAGCATTGGGTAAGTGATACAGCCTTTCTGGACTGTAGCTTCTCTCCCTTACAGTCTGTGAAATAGGGACAAATGCACCTGTCATTTAGGGATGTTGTGGGGCATGTGGGTACAGTAGGATTTAGGATAACACCTGTCACCCACAAGGCTTGTCATTAGTCCCACTGTCGTGCATCCTGAACCCATGTGCAGGGCCCACCTCTCTCTGAGGTCTTCTCTACCAGCCTGCTCTGGCTTATGTGACCATGTGGCCTTTGTGGCCTCTGAAGAGCCTGACCCTGCAGAATGTGTTCTGTGACCCAGTAACAGCACTATCATTCATGCACACACCAGTCCTCCTGAACTGGACAGCAAAGGGGTGGGGGCACAGTCAGGTTGAGGTCAACCTCAGAACTCTGAAAGGTCAATCTAAGCACAGAAGTGGCTCAGGTTTCCTCCTCTTTACTTGGAATTCAGTCCAATACTGGGTGTGAACCATAGGAGTACAAGAAACAAACAGGCTGTAGTCCTCTATGTGATGGTGTTTCTGCCGTATCTACTTTGCTCTTGCCCAGCACCAACGTTTGTTCCATTCCTCAGATGTGGAAACTGAGGCACAGAGCTAGGAGTGAGAACCAGTGTAAATCAATGACTGGATGCCAGGCAGAGTCAAGCCTAGGCTCCTGCTGTCTTAACCCAGGGTTTGCTCTATCCACTTGGATTCACAGCCAGAGAACGAATCGCTGTAGATTCTTCTTTCTTCTTGGGTTCCTGGTCATGTCTTCTCTGTATGTCCCCAAACTGCATTCTGTGAAAGTGATGTGGGTTCAAGCTTTTGGTCATCATGGTGACATCGTTTAGGCTGCATCCGAGGACTTCTGTTCATGTATCATCTTTATCCTCTGCTCCCCAGGAGATCTATACTCCTAGCATCACCATCTTATCGCAGATGGAGCATCATCATCTTATTGCAGATGGCAATCTTAGGTTCCAAGTGAGGAAGGTGCTCAAAGTCAATCAATGTCAAGAAGTGGAAGTGAGATCGGAATGGGTGGTGCCTGTCGCTGTAGCAGGCTTTCTTTTGGGTCACCAAACAGCTCCCAAGTCATGACACAGAGATATTTTATTAGTTATCTTAGGCTTGTTCCACTAGCTCTTATAACTTATTTTAACCAGTTTCTCTGCATTGACTTTTCATTTGGGGCTTTTTTACCTTTTTTTCATTCTGCATGCCCTACTCTGTGTCCTTCTGTCTGGTGGCCGCCTGGTTGGCCCCTGTGTCTCCCACTCCTTCTCTCTTGTTCTTTCTTCTCTCTTTCCTCAGCCTGGATTCCTCCTCCTACTTATTCTCTCTGCCTGCCAGCCCCGCCCATCTCTCTCTGCTGCCTAGCTCTTGGCTGTTCAGGTTCATTAGACCAATCAGGTGCCTTAGGCAGGCTAAGCAACACACATTTACGTCATTAAACAAATGCAGCATAAACAAGTGTAACACAAGTTTACATAGTTAAAGTAATATTCCACAGCAAGTCTTCCCTCCACGGCTGCACCAGGTGCCCTGCCCACAGTGCTCTCTGAATCTGTGCAGCACAGGCCTCTTCTTGACATCTTTCATCTTCCTTTCCAGAAGCTGCTGTCATTGCAAGCCCTGCGCACTTTACTCTCATTTGGATCCACTCTTTCCTTCAGCTACTAAACAGGTGGCCCCGTGTGGGCAGGAGCTGTTTGTCAGTTGTCCTAGGATGGTAACTCACGTGGAATAAGTGCCCAGGAAGTGGGCATTAAATGACTACAGCTCACTGCATAGCTTGCCTTTTCTACCTGGGCCTTAACTGTAAAATGGGGAGCATCTAACGTGACTTTTGTACACCCTAGAACATTTCTGATACCTCCAGAAGGCTGTGCTGATTGTGTTTATTCATACAAAGTCATGCATTCCCCTAGGTTTCTCCTTTACTCAATAAGGGTTTGTTGGAGAGCAAGACGACTATTGGTATTCTGTCTCCTGGCTTTCTTAATCTCCATGTAGGACAAGGAGAGGCAAACTGTCATTGCCTTGCTTATCATCCCACAGGCACCTGTTGCAGATTCCTGGTGAGGAGACGCGTGACCCTAGAGGACACCATGGACCGAGCTGCTGTTCTCTGTGACAAAAGGTCCTCTGACTACAGCCTCGTCCCAACTCGTGTGCCTGGCAGAGGCCCATGGGAGGCCGGAGCCTGTCCCTTCTCTGGATCCTTGGCACAAATCAGTGCCAACAAACTAGAGGAGGAATCTTTGTCTTTGAGGCATGAGCCAGCTGGGCTGTTGGAATTCAGCTAAGAAAATAACTCCTCCCAGCCTCCTGGGGTTCACCCAAGGGCAACAACCAGAGTGGGATGGGTAGATCTTCCTGGGAGGCCTGGAAGCTGCTGGAGAGAGCAGCTGAGCTCAGGTGAATGCTTTCTGGTTAGACGCCCAGATGAGAAAGCATATGACTGATGCTTTTGTTGACAGGCTGGGGTTTCACATCCACCTCTTGGCTTAGCTTCTGAGTGCCGTGGCTTACTTGAAAGAACCGCTGGGTGCATTTATGTAAGCTAGGTGGTCAGGGACCTCCTTTTCAGCATTTCTTACAAGAACACAGGTTGAGGTTATTTACAGAGGAACACGGTGACTTGCTGGTGGCTACATCACCGAAGAACATGTCTCTCTTTACTCCAGCAAACATTAATAGCCTGTATCACCCATGGATGGGTGGGGCCTTGTGAGTTCTTTCACAGTGGAATATCGACACAACAAGTCTTGCATAGTTCTTAAACAATTATAGAAGCTGAGCATTCAAGTGTACCTTCGCCATGACCTGCCCAGAAGGTGGCATTCCACAACATTCCACAGCTTCCTCCATCTCATACTCTTTCTTGACACTCCCTAGACTTTGGAGGGGTGAAAATGGATGAGGGGCCCTCCCTTCTGTTTCCAAGGGTGAGTAGATCCTTCTTGGTTTGATCAGACGTGAAGAAGACGGTCTGAGGACCTTTCTCTTTAGCAATCCAATCTCAGGAGGGCCACCTGCTCTCAGTTCACCACCAATCCCTTATAGGAGCACCGCCCATTACCCCTCTGTCCTCATTGCTGTGGATCGAATAAGCTTACCCCTAGCAGGTTTATGCTGGAAGCTCAGTCCCTGGTGTGGTACCATAGAGGTGGTAGAATGCTTAAGAGGTGAGACCCAGTAGAAGATAATAGGCTGTGGGAATTCCACACAGAAATGGATCCATGCTGCGTTGCTATGTTGCAGATATTTTTAGAGACCTCTGTTCGAGAGCCTGGCCCCTCCTCCAATGTTTTGCTTTCTTTCTCAACACCTAGGTTCTCTCACACATGGTCCTACCATCTGCTGTGTTGTGACATAGCCAGAAGCCCTTCCTCAGGGGCTGAAGAGATGGGCCAGCCAGTTCGAAATCATCATCCTCTAGGACTGTGTGCTAAACAAACCTCTTTTCTTTATAAAGTTTATAGCCTCTGGTATTGTGTTACAGGAATGGAAAATAGATGAAGATATTTATCATCACCTGGATAGCCTGAACTTAATTCTCCACAAAGGCATAGGCAGTTACACTATCAGGATCTCAGAAGGCAGCCTAAAAGTGGTAGAGGTAAATAAGGGAGTAATTGAGACTGTGACGAGACCCGAGTGTAGCTTTGAGAACGGTCTCTCAGATGTCCATCTGCTGCCTCTTAATCCCTCTTAATATTCTTCTCATTTCCTCTCATCCGCACCCATTCACCTCAGAACTTTCTGGTAGATGATGCCACCTGGCTGAGACTCAGGCTTAGGCAGGGAGTGAAGCATAGCAGACGTCTGAACAACTTGGGAAAGAAGATTAGTGATTGGAACTTTAATCTGTCCTTGTATCCTCTCGTTTCTTTTCTCTGTCCCCACATGAAGCAGGCAGCTTGGCTTTTTTGTTTCAAGGACTCCTGTCAACAGAAGCAGCCTCCCCCTTGAAGTGGTCTGGAATCTTTTTGAAGAGATACTGCAGTCTGTTTGGGGGTCAGGAGAAGCAGAGACACCTGCTGGTTCTCTTGTGGAATGAAGGAGAATGAGAAGGAGACCTCACAGCAAAGGTGACCCCCTGAGATTGGGGATCTGTGTCCATGCAGGATACACTGAGATTAGGGGTGCCATTCTCCTAGGGTGTCAAGAAATCAGTAGTTTCACGACCAATGGGTGGTTCTAGAGCCTAGTTCATGAAGGGGAGTTTCCCCATAACCCTGCACTCTGGCAGACTGAGGTTTAGAGTAGGAAATCAATTGATTTTTTTTGAAAGAAGGGGATAACTATCAAACTTGAGCTTAAGGTTCAGGGTTAGTGTGTGACCTCTGGGTTTTGGGGTGAGACCCATTTGGGGAACAGGGTTTTTTTTTAATGGTTTTCCCCTACTATTTGCTGTGTTCTCTGTCCCTTTGACTTTCCTTGGACTCACTCACATGAGCATCCCCGGAGGCCCTGCTACTGAGGGTAGAAAGAGAGGGCACATGGTGTGCAGACAGTGCTGCCTGGCTGGAGACCCACAGTCTCATGGGGAGACACAAACATGTCAGATAATCCTACAGACACTCATATATGCACTATACCCAGGAATAGCAACCTAGAGAAAAGACCTGCTGCTGCCAAGGTGATCCAGTGTGGGGGTGCAGGAACAAGGGGAGTGGCTCACAGAAGCCAGAGGCACTGTCTAAGCCAAGCTTTTTTAAATATAAGGTTTTTATTAATCTTTAGAAGAATTTCTTCACACATACAAGGTATTTGGATCATGTTCAACTCCTACTTCTCCCCGTAACTACTTCCATATCCACCCCCCAGTCCCCTGCAATTTTTGTGTTCTAAAAAAACAAAAGTAAAAAAATGACCCAACCCACTGAGTCTATATTTGTGTTGATAATATACTCATGGGTGTGGAGCCATCCACTGGAACTTGGGCAATCTACCAGCAGCCACACCCAAAAGAAAATTGACTCTTTCTCCTCTAGAAGTCTTCAACTGTCAGTAGTTCTGTGGCTGGGAGTGGGGCCTCGTAAGCTCCTCCTCCCCTACAATGAATGCTGAGTGGCTTCATCATGGACAGGTCTTGTGCGCAAGCATCTGCAGTTGTTGTGAATTCATGAGTTCAGTGGTCCTGTCATGTAGGCAGAGGCTGCTCATTTGTTTCCCGGCCACCCAGACCCAAATAATAAGACAGAAACTATATTAATTACAACACTGTTTGGCCTGCTAATTTAGGCTTCTTATTAACTAACTCTTACATTCTAAATTAACCCATTCCTATTATTTTATATTTTACCACAAGGCTCGTGGTTTACCTGTAAGGTTTCAGGGTGTCTGTCTCTTTCAGCAGCTATACTATGTCTCTCTGACTCTGCCTACTCTCTCTCTCTATCTCTTTCAAGCCTGGCCATATTCTGCCCTGCTATAGGTCCAAAGCAGATTCTTTATTAACCAATGGCAATAAAACATATTCACAGTATGCAGAGGGGAATCCCACATCACTGTCATGTCCAGAGGACAACATTTTGCTCCAGTCTTCCTGACTTCTGACTCTTATAATATTTCTACTTTTTCTTCCACAATGGTCCTTGTGAGATGAGTTTTTGAGATAAAATGAGGCATGTTTGCACACACAGGCACACACACGTGTGTATAGAGAGGGTATTTCAAAGAGAATATGGAGAATATTCTGGAAGTCTGTCAGGTTGGGGAAAAATCCTGGTGCCTTTACAGACAGTAAGGACCGTGTGACTACACAGAAATAAGGTCCAGGAAGGAGTAGGAGCAAGGTCACCCCTTGGGCATCAGGTTGGGCAGTATGACCAGTATAGCCGAAAAGTAACGGAAGGTCACTGAAGGTTTTGAGGTCCGGAGATGGGATCTTACTCGCATTTCTCAAGGATGATGCTGACTGGCCTCAGCAGCACAGGTATTGGAAGACACGAGCACGGAGAACAGGGTTTTCTAAGGAGAAAGAGCCATCTGCAACCATGTGGGAGACCCTCAAATATTACTAAGCAGAAAACAAAGCAAGCACAGCCCAGACCCACGTGTGTGTGGTGCTTGTGCTTCTAAAGAAATATGCAGAGCTACGCGTATGTGTTCACACCAGGCAGATTTGTGTACACACAGCTCCTTCCCAGCCTCTTGCTGGTATGACACGTCCATGTAGAATGGACAGTATCTTGGATCTGTGGGCTACACGTGTGCTGCTATAGTCACTGAGGTTGCCAGTGTTCTTTAGCTTCTTAAGTTCTCCCTCTTTCAAAATAAGACGTTGGCTTGTCTAAGCCTTGGGATGGCAGGGACAGGCAGACCCCTTATTGTCCAGCCTACTTTCTAAGTTCTGGGCTGATGAGAGAACTTGTCCAACAAAAACAGAAAGATTAAAGTGGGCAGTACCTGAGCCATGGCAGCTGAAGGTGTCTTCCAAATGCACAGTGCATAGCGCACAGCAGTGCACACACACACACACTCATGATTTTCCCCTACATGCACTTGCACACGCAAGCACACACCCACGGGTGCAAGAGGATTTTAGACTAGATGTGCTTTAAATTGAATGCCTTCCACTGTCGAACTCCTGTGCCTTTGGGCAGAAAGGCGGAGCGCCTAGAGGAGGCTGTGTGTGTCATGCAGGTGAGTCACACACTTTGGCTCATTGTCAATACTGCAGAGTCAGGGTGACATTCCAGAAGAGCCACAGCAGGATGGTGGAGAGTGAGAACATCTCACAGAAGGAGGAGTGGGCAGCTGTCTCCAACTATGATTTACAACTGGTTAGACCAAAATATCCCTGTCTCCTGGCAGGTCAAAGAAGCTTCTTCCAGTAAAGTTGGTAGTAATGTGTCCAGGCCGGATGTTAGAATTGCGTGAAGCTATTCCCATCTAGGGTCCTGTGAGCCTAGGCTATAGATACAGAGTTACGATGGCAAAAACAAAGACGACCAGAAGAAATGGAGGACTCAAGACCAGACCAGTTTGGGAAGCCTCCTGAGGTCTGACCTGATTGGGGTGAGGAGTGTAAGTGTCTGGGAAGAGGGGTTATACCTAGCAGCAGAAGGTCTGCAGGATGAAACGGGAATCATTCAAAAGGGGGATTTCCCATTCAAACACCCAGTGAAAGATTTGTGCAAAGCACAACTACACTCCTCAGAGCTTTACCAGGATGGCTTCACCAAGGATGACTGAGAATCTGGAAGTAACGTGTAGTGGTGCAGTGTGTCCACCTTCCGGCTTTTGCTTGTATATTATGATTTCTGATTTTGTGGGTTTTAATTAACTAATTAATTAATTTGGATGTGTTTCTTGTGCTTGGTTTCATTTGGTTTTATTCAGTTTAGATGTTTTGATTTGTCTGCTTGCTTGCATTCCGAAAAAGAGAAGGAAATGAAGCCATGAAGTTGGATGGGTGGGGAGGTAGGGAGGATCTGGGAGGAGATGAGGGAACCATGATCAGAGGTGCTATATAAATTTTCAATTAAAACAAAAAAAGAGCACTCATAGGACAGTTTCCCTCTAGCCACACTGTAGGAATAAAAGGCAAAATCAGGCTTCCAATCTCAGCTATTGTGGTGAGTGAGGTCTGTAAGGGGTACATGATAGTTATGGTGAGCACAGAAAGTTTCCAAACTTTGTGATGCATGCATGTGTGTGTGTGTGTGTGTGTGTGTGTGTG
>LOEQ01000926.1:204212-223008 GCA_001685075.1 Bramus lutescens | reverse complement strand
TATCTATCTATCTATCTATCTATCTATCTATCTATCTATCTATCTATCTGGAGAAATATGCAAAAGGAAGACATGGACGAGGCCACAGGAAAACTGAGGCAAGATGTGTCTGGATGTGGCTCCTAGGCAGAGCACTTACCTGTCTTGCATGAGGTACTTGGTTTGGTCCTCAGCCCCCACAATGGTTTAGTATGGAAAGCAGAGGTAGACTGGAATAGTACTGTCATCAGTCAAGGACCCTCAGAAGCTGGAAGAGGCAGGGAGACTCTCCCATTAGAGATTTTAGAAGGACCATAGGCTGCCGACACCTTGACCTGGGACTCCTAGACAACAGAGCCACAAGACAATAATTTTAATTGCTCTGAGACATCAGTTTGGTGTGCTTTGTCATGGAAACCCAGGGATGGATACAGCAGATGTGACCCAGCTTTGAAATGGCACGCCTAGGCTCTCTGTAAGTCAAGCCTGGGTCTGAGGTCTACAGAGAACGGTTCACAGCTTGACTCCAGTGAAATCCACTTGGCCTCAGCCCTGGGTTGACAGTTTTTATGTTTAGCAACTATGAGCAAGAAGCCTGTCCCTTCTCTGCTGAACCCAGCGTCCCTCCACCTCCCCGCCTCTTGCTTCAGAGACAAGCAAAAGAACCTGGAGTTTCAGAAGTTAAAAAACAAAACAAAACAAAACAAAACAGAGCTCCTAAAATTTTATGTCTGGCAGCTCTACTTCCTTGTGCTGGACCACTAGGCCAAGGAATGTGACCTCTCTCTGAGGAAAGAGCCAAGGGCAGTTGTTGTTTGTGCTCTGGGAAGCTACCATGCTGTCTGGGTGCAGTGGCTGCTTGCGTTTTTCTGTGGAGATCTCCTGGGGCGCTCAGTGTCCGGTAGAGACTGAGCCTTAGGACATATTGGAGTTACTTCGGCCTTTGAGGGGTAAGATCTTTCAGGTAGGTGCTCTTGAAGACTCAGAGGCACATAGACTACCTTAATTCCCACACTGACGTTAGGAGGGGCAGAAAAATCCCCATTCTATTGATGAGAAAACTGAGGTCCTGAGGGTTGGAAGAATTTCAATTCATTGCAGCAAGAGAGGCCATCCTTTCTGGGGCTCTATAGGCAAGAAATGGTTTCTAGAGGTGGGGAGACATTTCCTTTTTAAATTATCTTTAGATTAATTAACTTATTTATCCTATGTGTCTCTTATATCACGTATCTTGATCCCATTCATTTCCCTGTCCCTTTGCATCAGTTCTCTGTTCCCGGGCTCCACCCCCATCAAATAAAACAAAATTTCAGAGAAAAAAGTAAAAAAAGATTAAAAAGGAAAAAAAACTTAAAAGCATCATTATGGAAGCTGAAGTATGACACAGTGATTCATGCCATCTACCCCTTTGTCCATTTATCTTACTTGCAAGCGTTCATTGCAAAGGGCCACTGGTCTGGCTCAAGGCCTCTAGTTTCTGCTATGCTATATTGATGCTGGGCCCTCACTGGGACTCTTCTTGGATATCCTGTTGTTGCCCTGTGTTGTGGAGATCCTGCAGCTTTGGGTCTGTGGGTCAGGTTCCTTCCTGTTCTCTGGCAGATCATAGATGAGGTGGATATTGGGGCAGGCTAAGTCATTACCCTGGGTCTGGGCTTGGGCAGTTGTAGCATCGATCTGCCAGATATAGGGACAACTATCCCATGTTTGACTCACTCACACCTTCGCTAACAGCGTTGGCTCTCCCATTCTTATGATGACAGGGCCATCTCTCCCACCTGTCCCAGGTGTTGATGAGTGGGGGGGACAACTCTCCCCCACCCATGCTGCCATAAGACAGATGGGTAATGGGAATAGCTCTCCGATGCTCATAATTTCAGGGTTGGCTCCCTGACACCTGCTCTAACAGGGTTGGTTCTAGTGTGCTGCCCTGGCGAGGAGCAGGGCCTGCTATTCCCCGTGTTGCATCTGGTGGAGGTCAAGGTTAGCTCTTCCATTCTTATGACCACAGGACCAGCCTCACAGGTTGATGGGTGAGGGAGGACTTTCCCCCACCCATGCCACCACAAGGCAGATGGCTAATGGGGACAGCTCTGCCACGCTCACAAAGGCATTTTTTTGTGTTAATAGGCACCAGTAAGGTACCCACACTCCTGTAAATAACCCTACTGAAATTCACTGAGTCACACACAAATGCACACACACACACACACACACACATACACACACACACGCACACATGAGGACATGAAAATAGAAGAGAACTAGTTTGGAAGAGAAAAAGCTCACATCATATACATGTATGAAAATATCCTAATGAAATTCATATGACCTTTTATACATATGCTATATAAAAATTACATGCAGACATATATAAAACTAACCTATCTATATATAGTTAATATACACCAATGAAGATATAAAACAGAATTTATTCATGGTAGAACTAAGATTGTACCTAGCCTAGGATCTGTAAATGGGAAGAATGGGTAATTCATTAGAGAAGATATAGGATCAAAGCAATGGGTTCCAAGGGGCAGGTCAAGGGGCAGCTCCCCAGGGAAGTGCAGAAAAGAGGGATTTGGAGGGCCAAGAAGCCCCAACTTTGGAGTCAGAGCCAGGCTTTGGTATGAGCTTGTGGGCTAACAAGTCATTCTGTGTCTCGGCTATAACTTAGAAATGAAGACAACAATGACATCTACTTACAGAGATTGTCCTGACTCCCACGGAAGGTGATGTGTTTAAACTGGCATTCAGAATGTGGCAATCACTAGGTAAGGCAAAAGTGTATGGAGGTTGTTAGCAGCCTGACCACCCTGTGCCTTTACCTGGAGATGACCTTGTGAAAGTTGGCCACAAGTTGGGAAAGAAGGTGATTGCCCTAATGGGAGTGAAGGGTGCTGGGGATGGACTTGGAGCGTGACAGGTTCTTGGCAGCTCATGGGAGGAGAATGATGGGAGAGTGAGCCCTTAGAGGTGGTGACTGCAGTTTCCTTTAAGGGTCTATGAACAAAACAAAATAAAAATCTGGTACAAAGCTTCTAGAATCCTCTCAAGTGCTGCCAAAGCCTGGATGTGTTTTCTGAGACCCACCGAGGCAGCTTCATCTCCACTCCTTTCAGAGTTTGCAAGAACCACGACCTCGTGGGGTCAAGAATCCACCTTGAGCAATGGAGCAACACAGGACCCAGCTCGTTTCCCCAGGGAACTCTTGGCTCGGGTTCCTGTCCTCCTCTCACCAAGTTGGGCCAAAGAGTGAAGAAACAGGACTGGCGAGAACGCAAGTTCAGAAGGTGAACATTAACCCCATCACCCTCTGGGATTGGACAAGGGGGCAGAGTTCTCTGATTCTTCACTCTTCTTGTGAAGAAGCACTATTTCCCAACCTTGACTGACAGCAACACTTCTTGCTAGCACATCCCTGGGGAGTGAGATGGAAATTCCTTGGCCTGGCATTCAAAACCCTGGAGGACCTGATTGTGCTCTACCTCAGCAGATTGTTCCATGTGGAGTTTGTCACATGAGACCACGCTCCAGCCATCCCCAGGGCTAGTTGTCTGTTTCCCATTGCATGTGACTTGTGCCGCAGGAGAGGATGGATTAATTGAGCAGTAGGGACACAGTGGATACCTAGACCATCTCTGTCATTTTGACAAGTGTTTTCCCACTTCTAAAAAAAAAAATCAAAAAAGGCAGTGAGAATAAGAATTCAGCCAAATATGCTTGTAAAAACCCTAGCGTGAACAACGGGCACAGCTGAGACCAGTTGCCTATGCTGAACATCTATCTTGTCTTGTGATTGAGGAATGTGAAACCATCCCCTGTTCTTTAGTGGCAACAAGCCCTAGATTGGAATATCTAACACCCCTAGGAATCTTTGCCTTCCACTCAGCACCACCAAGCAGAACACAAGGCCTTTAAAAACAGAGCTGAAAAATCAGAAAATATGCAGGTAAAACAGCATTATTCAGGAGGCCATTTTTCTGCTTCTCTCTTAGGGACTGCTTTCTGTTGTCTCTGATTAGGTAGCTAAAGTTATTTTGGATGTAAAGCGTTTGGCCTGGAAAAGAACTGCATTAATTCCAGAGACCTCATGACTCGTAGGGTCTATCTCAGTACCTTCCAGCTAGTTTTGACAGTGTCTTTATCTCTTAGGGACATTTGACAGCACTCAGTGCCTAAAGGCAATTTTGATGACCATGGCTAACCCTCCCTGATATCCAAGGAGAAGCAGACAAGGGATACTGTTTAGTGTCCTTTGGTGCCAAGGATGGCCCTTTGCCATAAAGACTAACACTTTATATATTACACCTAACATCTGGAGATTTTTAAAAATCTTAATTTCTCTGTGGCGGCATGAGCTGGGGAATGATATCTCCCCATTGACATCTGAGGCAAGTGAGAGAGATGGCCCTGTTGTTATAAGAGAGGAAGAGCCATCCCTGACCTCCAACAGCAGCAACACTTGGGAAAGCAGGCCCTGCACCTCACCAGGGCAGCACAAAGAGCCAATCCTGTTACCGCAGATGTGGGTGATCAGGCTCTGAAATTGTGAGCATGGATGAACTGTCCCCACTACCTATTGGTCTTGTGACAGCATGGATGGGGGAAAGATGTCCTCCCATCCCCCCACCCCACCCATGAGTACCTGGGACAGGTGGAAGGGCTGGCCCTATGGTCCTAAGAGTGGGAGAGCCGTCTCTGATCTCCACCAGTTTCAACACTGGGGAGAGCAGGCCCTGTATCTTGCCAGGGCCACACAAATAATTGGGAAGAGAGTCAATCAGACCTAGTACAGGTCAGGTTAGTTTGTTGCAATGCCTGTGGGGGATTATCTTGGCTTCTTTAATTTGAGTGGGCAAACCCATCCTCTGTGAACAGCACCATTCCCTAGGCAGGAGAAATCCTATAGAGGGGAAACAAAACTGAATGTCAGCATGCAAGCATTCCTTGCTCTCAGTACTGATTATGACCATGATATGTTGCTCTTCCTCAAGCTCCCTGCTACAGTGGACTGTCGCTTGGAGCTGTGAGCTAAAATAAACCATTTCTCCCTTAAATTGCTTTAGTCATGGAACTTTATTGCAGTGGCAGGAAAGGAAACCGAGACAGCCCACCTTGCTGTATTGCCCATCCTGCTTGCTCTTCTCTAAGATGACTTTGACAGTGCTTCACTAAAGATTAGAGTCCTCCGAGTCTGAAAATTCAGATCTGTTATCCCTTGAGTACATCACGTAGACTGGTGATTCCACTGAGCAGTACAACAGAATGGAAATGACCTTGTATGGCACTCACATCTAGACTGGATAAGAAAACATGTGGCTTCCTCCTCCTTTTCTGTGTGAATTATTGCCATGGTGGGGGCCCCTGCTCAACCACTCCAGCTCAGTTCATACAACATCAGCTGGTCTGTCAGCCCTGTACGACACTGCCATGACTTCCTCTTCCATTGGACCTGTCTGGTCGTGCCTTCCCCAAACAAATTCCCTATTAATATAAACCTTAAGCACAGGTCAGAGAACATCTCCCAATCTGCCAGTTATTCAATAAAACCATGGAAAATTGCTAGGTGGTGGTGGCACACACCTTTAATCCTACCACTCAGGAGGCAGGTAGATCTCTGAGTTCTACAAGGAAAATAAAATGACTGATCCAAGTCACTGATTGAATTAATTTTCTCTTTTATAAATGATCTGAATATTTGCCATTAGGAACTGATCCAAGACACAGATTGAATTAATTTTCTGTTTTATAAATGTTCTGAATATTTACGATTTGGCATTAAAGAAAAGAACAAGTCTTATTTTTTTGTTGTTGTTTGAGGCAGGTCTTACACAGCCCAGGTTGATTAGCCTTGAACTCACAGGGTAGGTAAAGAAATCCTTGAATTCATGATACTTTGGTCTCCACTTCCTAAGTGATGGACATACAAATGTGAGCCACCTTGTCTGACTCTCTAGTCTTAACTTTAAAGATGAGAAAGTTTCCTCAGCGAACTTTCCGGTGGCAGAGTGCTCAGTTTGCATTGGGGGGAGCACCCAGTATTAGCACCAATGGGGAGAGAAAATGATAGCAAGCAGTTTGAGCAACAGTGTCATTTAACCCAGAGTGCCCCTGTCTCATCCTGAGTGTATGGAGCTGTGACCTCTCAGTCTTGCCTCCAGAACCAAGGGATAGGTGCTTCTGTTGTTTAAGACACTCAGTCTATGGTATTTTATTATGAACACTGGAGCAGAGTAATACAGCTCCCTATTTATATACAGTATAAATACTGTTAAATAGCTGTAAGAGCTATTATGAGAAGGCTAAGGAATTTAGACAGAAACTCAGTGTATTTGGCCCACCCTATCTTTTGTAGCAAAGGGCCACAGAGTCTGGACATGGATAGAGAAGTTTCTTTTAATTTTCCAGAGATTATGAGTATCCAAATGATAAAATAGATATAAACATGACTGTGTGAGATAACAGCCCCATCATCAAGGTCAAACCTGTTTTATCATCTGGTTCTTCAAGATCCCTGGGGGAAATCTTGTGAGCTTACCTGTTAGTCATCTTAACTGATTAACTGAGCACTTAGTTACACACATCCCTGTTTCTCCATCTCCATTTAATACTATGAAGTCGTAACACCCAGACTGACTGTATTTGAAGATGGTATTTTAGGAGGCCCTCAAAATTGAGTTAGGATAAAAGGGTGGGGCTCTAATCTAATAGGATGGGTGACGTTTATGGAGAGAGTGAGAGGGAGCTGTTCTCTGAACCCATATGGTGAGGAAAGGCCATCTAAGGGCTCAGCAAGAAGGAATCTTGTGCAACCCAGAAAGAGAACCCTCCCTAGTAGCTGAACCTACCAACACCTTAATCTTGGCTGTCTTCTCCAGAACCAAGAGGTATATGCTTCTGTTGTTTAAGACTCTCCATCTGTGGTATTTTATTATGGACACTGAAGCAGAGTAATACATCTCCCTATTTGTATTTGTACCTTTTTATAGTCCATTACTCTTACAAGAGTGAGAGAATCCTTGAAAGTTACTGGTTAGCTTATGTCCATTAACTTCTCATGCTCAGTTGGATGGCGTTCACCTACCAATATTGCAGGTGATGTGGCTCCTGCTTGCGTTCCAAGACTTATCTCTAAATTTCTCTCTCATTCTCAGTCCTGTAAATGCATTATGAACTTTAATCATTCCTGACTCAGTACCTTTACACTTCTGCCCCCAACAGGCCATGGGAAGTTGTACTCACTGGCGAGCACATGGACAGCATGAGACGGTGTTGCTTCCTGCTCACTCATGCTGCTGAATCCTCATTCATCCTCTCTACTGGCCCGAGCCCCGCCTCTTCAAGTAACTTCTTTATTGTAAAGACTTTGGTTCTTTATCTAACCCATTAACATTTTTTTATTCTTATTTTATGTGTATGTGCGTTTTGCCTGCAGTGTCCCTGTACCATGTGTGTGCAGTGCCCAGGGAGGACAGAGGCTGTTGGCTCTCCTGCAACTGGAGTTACAAATAGTTGTTAGCCGCTATGTGGGTGCTGGGAATTGAACCCCTGTCTCTGGAAGAGCATCAATGGCTGTTAATCATGAGTCATATCTCCAGCCCTTACCGTGTGTATGTATGTGCTCGTTGCATGTGCGCGTTGCATGTGCACGTGCATGTGGAGGTCAGTGGGCAGGTTGCTGGAGTCAGTTATCTCCTTCCACCATGTGGGTCCTGGGAATTGAACTCAATTAAAGTTGTCGAGGCTTGGTGATAAGAACCTTGACCTGCTGAACTGCCTTTCCATCCCGTTTCATTTGTTTTAATTCCCTATAACACATTATAACTAATAGATCTTTGTCTTACTGTGACCTGCTCTGGGTTCCTTCGGCATGGCGTGAAACTCCCTGCTATACTCTAATGTCCTTTGAGGACCAAGCTGTACCCATGATATCTGTCTATTAGTTGGTGACCTGTTGCCTGCATCTCTTTTGATTGACAGCCAGCAGAAGCAGAGGGCTTTCTTCTCCAGCATCTTCAGGAGAGTAAAGTGATATAGTCTTTAGCAAAGTAGATTTCACACTGGCTGAATTCTCGAGTGGAGGAGTGATTGTTAAGGCAGGATATTGTTGAGTCTGGCTATTGTTGAACACCTCTAAGTGTTGATTCTCAGCAGCACAAAAGGAATTATGAAAGGAGAAGTGGAGACCTGAAAGAGTTGTAAAATTCCATGCTAGCAAGAAACAGAGCTTCATGCCTCTACTCAATTGCTCTTCTAGCCAGGCCCTAGTGACGTTCTGAGACTTTCTTATTCCAGAATAATTTCACCTAAGAATAGTAAGCATTAATTTGCAGAGAGTTCAGGCGGGAAAGGAGATCACCCACCGACTCTGCTCATTAAGAAAAGAATCGGAATCTGCAGCTGAAGCATCACCCAATGGGAACAAGCTCCCAACAAGGAGGCACATGTGCGCCTGCTGACCCCGAGTCCATGCTGCTTCTGCCTCAGTGTTAGTCCCTCTGTCCCAGACACCCTACCCCTGCTGTCATGTACCATGTTTGCATCTGCAAACCGCAGTTCACAACCCTTGTGCCCCCAACTGCGCAAGTGGAACAGGCTTCTATGCTTTGGTTTCACACATACCACAAGAGCCCAAACTCCCTTCCACCCACCCCTTCTCACAGTTTGACCTGTCTTGCACAGTTGGACACATGGACTTGTAACCTAGGGCCAAGTTACTCTCTGCTAGGTTGTAATTGGATTTTGAAACCAAAGGCTGCGACCTGGGATTCCTACGGGGACCAACAGGGAAGGAAAAGAAATGGTGCACTGTCACTGTCATAGGTAGGAGTGTGGCCTGGAGGCACAGGCCATGTCCCCAGGGCCGAAAGCAGCAGCCAGTGACTTCTACCTTAGTCTGCAGGGACCATGACTATGTTTTTTATGGAAGCCAGAAATATGGCTTTGTTTTCATTTGAACTCTTCTGAGTTTTAAATATAAGCAAAACTAAAAGTACTCTCTAGCCAAAAATTAAACTGCAATCAAAGCTCTGTTATTTTACATAAAGGTATGAAGCCACCTATAGAAATTTCCTAATGATTTGGGCTGAATGCTTCCCCAAGGAACTGCTTGCAAATGCAGATTGGGTGGGGGTGGGGGTGTTGGGTGGGGCATGTGTAAGAACGAAAGTAGTGGAAGTTGAGTGGAACGGTTGAGGGGCTCCCTGTCATGGGTGATCCCAACCTGGCACCGCTCAGAGAGTGGGGACCAACTGACATCTTGCTCAGGCACTTCCCTAGACTTTCTGTGACCCCCTACCCAGAATCAAGGAATTGTCAGGGGAGGGAAGAGGGCCTTCAAAGCTGCAAGTTAAGGTTGGGAGACACACCCAGAAGGTAAAGGTCGTCCTGGGAAGGCCACTGAAGGACAGTTCAAAGCTGTGTAATTCTCTTCTGACTTCCCCTGGGAGGGAGACAGGCACACAGTGTCCCGTTCCTATGGTTTGCTTCCCTGTCACACCCTCTGGAAGTCTTTACTAAGTCCTGCCCCATGGATCTCAGGGCAAGCGTGAGAAAGACAGGAGCAGCCTGTTTTTATCCACAGATGATGAAGCACAGAAAGAGTTGGACCATGCTGTCTAGCTTTGGGGCTTGACGTCCCTTAACTGTCCAAGAGCCCCGAACACTAGGGTGGGCAAGATATGGGTACCAGCTCATTTCAGAGGATGAGGACTCAGGTGTGCTGAACTGGGCAATACTGCCCACGAGCCTGCTGGTGAAGAGGGCAGATTTACTGACCTTGAGGTGCTTCCCTGAGTGATCCTAATGAGACTAGCGCTGGGCCTTAGGCAAGCAGCCTCCCTACCTCAGAGCAGAGCAGAGCAGAGATCCAGAGGAGCAAGCCTTGGAGTGACTCTCCCTGCTGGCTCCTTGGCTCACCAGCCAGACTCCTGTGGTTTCGGCCCAGCCTTGGGGACAGCTGGGTTTGTTTTGGTGTTCAAATGGGGTGGGGGCATGGTTCTAAGCCTGAATAAAGAAATTGTTCTTAGGAGAGAGAGCGAAGACTTCCAGTGGGAGCCCTTGAAGGTTCTTAATCTTGCTCTATCCCTCCCAATACCAGAAAAATGAATACCCGAGAGGAGCCGGCAATCAGCTGCCCTGGGAAATAAAAAAGTAAAGTGCTGGGGAGTGGGATCTCCGAGACCTGGCCTCAGCATGGAGTCTGTGGGGCCTCCTCATTCACCTGGATCCTCGCTGCAAGCTGCTGACGGTTTCCAGCGCCTGCTCCCAACATCTGGGCCTCTGGGTTCTGGGGGGTTGCTTCTGGAAGTGGGGGTAGGAGTTTTGGGTGAAGGTGGAGACAAGACAGCTGTATGCAAATGTGAGTGTTGTCGTTTCAAAAAGGAAACAACAGACGTTTCTGGACCCGAATATGCAGTTAAGACCAGAGGATAAGGCTAAAGGTAATAGTTGTCCTAATGTGTATACACACACATAGACACACGCACACACACACACACACATACACACACATACACACACATACACACACACAGTCTGCCGGGGCTGTCCCCCCTGGTTGCTTGGACCTTAGTCACCTCCTCAGCGCCAGCTTTCCATTTATCCCCCAACCCCCATCTAAAGGTGATCCTCCTTCCTGGCATTTTGCCTCCAAAGTCTGTTTCTTTCTTGCAAATTGCTTATCAAAGTCTATAAATATCATCCTCTCTGCCTGCTTACTTGTTTGTCACTCAGCAGCCTAAGTGAAAGATGACCCTGGTGAGGAAGGAAGTCTCGACGTTTCTCCCGGTCCTCAGGGCTTCCTTTCCATGCCCAGCACAGTGCTAGGCACCAGGGAGGAGCTTAGCAAATGTTCACAGAACGTGGAAGCAATGGGCGAATGAGCACTCTGGGAGGAAACGAGTTCATTATGAGTGGAAGATGAAAGCAGAAGTTGGCTGGGAAATAGTCAGAAACCCTACCCACACCCTGAACTGGCAAATATTGGCAAATTTATTCTAGTTTTGGTGACAAACCAGCCTCAATTCTGTGATGACTCGATCTTGGGAGGGAGTTATTTTTCCTCATGTAAAGTCTGGGCTCTCCTCTAGGAGGTCGCTCCGGTGCTTAGATATCCCTCTCATCTTGAGACTCCATCCTTTCCTATTTGTGATTCTTTAGCACCACATTCGAATACATGGATAGTTTAGCAGGGAGGAGAGGGGTGGCAGGCCTGATCTAGGGGAGGTCCTCGTTCTCCCACCCATACCCCATTGGCTACAGCTCTAGCCTGTCTGGTCACAAGGGTCATGACCATGCGTCATGGCCCAGGAGGAAGGCAAGCAAGCTTGGTTCACAAACAGATAGGTTTCATCATGCTGCCAGGGCAGGAGGTGGAGCCAGGTGTCTTCTGGGAGCTAATCTTGTTCTTATTAAATGTTTTGTATTTCCCTTTTGCATTAATTTAGTACTTAAGGAGAAGTAAGGTCCTTGTCACCTTTTTTTTTTTTTCCAACTTTTTGATTCTTTTTCTTTGGCTCAAGGTTTCTCTTGTGTGCTTCTGGCATGTCATTATGGACAGTGAGAACATTTGCTTAGCAACCACAAAATTTCCCAAGGCAGACAGACCTGTCTAGGAATCCTGGCTCCATCAGCCCCTAGGTATGTGCAGTTGGGGAAGTTACCCAACCTTTCTGGCCTTCTGCTTTCTCCTTGAAAGTGCAGCTAATCACAATAATTATCCCTACTTTGTACCATGGTGGGGCTTAAAAGATCAGCGAGGTGCACCATTTACAGTGCACTTATTCCGGGTCACTGTCCTAAGTCCTTTATTTCCATTCTCGTTTAAAAGTTTCGCCTCAACCCAATGGAGAAGATCTATTATTAGCCCTGGGTTTCTAGAGGAGAAAGCCGAGTCACAGGGAGATTAAGAGGCTTGCCTGAAGTCATGGAGCTAATGGGTTTGGAACCAGGACTTGAACGAAACCATCCAACTCCAGAACCCACAAGGTACGGAAGCGATGGTAGCGGTGCGGTTACGAGTTGGAAAAGATGACATTTTTCTTTTAAAACTGCTTTCTCTAGAAACTGGACCAGTCCTAGACTTCATTCTGACATCAGTAATAATTTGCAAAACATTTCAAAGTCCACAAACTGCTTTGATGGCTCTTAGCCCATAAAAAGCCCCATCCCTTCTGGCTCCTTATAGCTGGCAAATGAGCCCCGCAAGGTACAAATTACTGGCCAAGGTCACACAGCCAGAAAATGGCAGCGCTGGCTTTTAAACTCTGACTTGTGATAAGGGCAGCAATCTGGCTAAGTTCAAGTTCATATTTGCTAAGTGCTTAGCCTTAGTGGGCCCTGACCCACAGTAAACGATATATTTACTAAATAACTAAAATCAGTAACTATCACACTGCACTGATTCTTGAACTAACATTTTTCTAGCACCTGAAACATCTATGAAGTGACCACCAGACTTTTTGCTCCTCCCTGCCTGTTGTCCCCACTGTCATAGCTTGCCTTTGGGCTGTGCTGGTGTGTGTCCCTTCTCTCCTTTCTCTGCCTTGGCTCTTTTTTGGCAGTGTGCTGTGATCTTGGCTCCTCCCATAATCAAAGAAATTTGGCTGCTATTGTTCCTGTTTCGCAGGCGCCTGCCTGCTGCAGCCTGATGGAATCTTCTAGGGCAGTGTTAACTAGCAGGAGTCTAATGTGTACTCTCTGCTTACTCGCTTTCTAACAGGGGCTTCATCAAATCCAAAGAAATGGTTGGTGGCTGAATCTCAGGCATCTCCAGAAGCCCATAGGGCAGAGGCCTGATGAGAGAGCCTGAATTTTGACAGGACCTAAAGAAGGAAGGAAGGAAGGAGGGAAGGAAGGAAGGAAGGGAAGGAAGAAAGAAAGGAAGAAGGGAGGGAAGGCAGGCTAGGCTTTAGGTACTCAGGGGTTTCACATGGAGTCTTTTCCAACTGGACACGACCGGTTATAGTTCTCTTTTATTCCTTTCCTGCTTATAAAAGCTCTTACTTAAGTTGTTCTAGATGATTCCTAACATTGCTTGTCAAATTGGGCCCCAAATTATTTCTGACTTGTGCTTTTAGTGGAACAGTGGAACAGGTCTAGAAACTCCCAAACAATGAGAACATCAGATTGGGAAACACACACACACACACACACACACACACACACACTTCTTTAGGAAGGGTCACTGAGCCTCTACTATGTGTCATACAGCACTTCAGGCACCAAGGAGGTGGGAGGAACGAACAGGCCGTCCATGACCTCCTGTCTTACCCACATGGGTAGCTGCAACCATAATAACCTAAGCTGGGAGGCATAAGAATGCTCATTTTTCTTCTGCTGGTTCTGGAGGCTGAAATGTCCAGGATCAAGGTGGTGGCAGAATTGGTATCTGACATGGGTCTGTTCTTCTTTGACGGCATCTCCTTGCTGTATTCGCATGTGGCAGAAGAGAAAACAAGAACCTCTATTTTGATAGTCTCATTTTCATTTAAAAAATGTTTTGAAGCAGAGTCTTACTTTGTAGCCTAGGTTTTCTTTCAAATCATCATCCTCCTGCCTCAGTCTCCCAAGTTGCTAGGATAACAAGCGTGTAAAACCATGCTTGGCTAACTTCTTTAAGAGCACTGCTGTAGACTGTTGTCCTATGAGCATTAACAGGCATTGCCATTTTTATTAGAGCCCCTATAACTGACTGCCTCAAGAAACCCTCAAGACCAAGCCTGCTGACATTTCCTCAGAGGAAGAGGAAGTGGGAGAGACCAGCAGAGTCTCACCTTAAATATCAAGCATTCCCTGCACATCCCTGTCAGCTTGACGCACTTCTGCCTAGCTGTATGCGACTTTGTTGTCTGCAGAGGTGCTGGAGTCTTCAGAGGGAGGAGGGTTAACTGAAGAGGGGACTGTGTAGCCATGGGAAAGTCGTCATCTCTGCTGGGGTGAGACCTGCCAGCAATGCAGTTGCTTTGGGGTCACCATACTCTGGTAAGCAACCCCTCGACCTGATAAACTCATGGATTTGATAAGATGAACTTGGGTGAACTCATACTTTGGTCTGTCAATGGTGAGCATGCTCTTGTTTGAGTGTCCTCAGGAAAAGTTAACAAAACAGGCCTTTCATGAGGAAACTAAATCCATGATACAGCCTTTTCCCAAATGGCCCTATCTCACAATGCCATCATTTTGAGAATTAGACTTCAACATACAAAATCTGAGAGACAGGGCATGCAGATATTCAGACCACAGTATTGCAATCGGCTATACCCCCCCCCACATGCCCTTCTCAAATGCAAATTATATTCACTCTATCCCAGTAACCCCAGAGTCTTAACCGTTCCATCATCAATTTTAAAGTCTCATCTAAATATCATCTAAGTCAGATATGAAGGTATGATTCATCCCGAGGAAAATTGCTCTCCAGCTGTGAGCTTATGAAAGTGAACGTTATGTGCTTCCAAAACCTAATGGTGGGGCAGGCTGAGGGTGTTCTCACTGCAAAAGAGAGAAAAGAGAAAAAAAGCAAGCAGTAACAGGTCCCAAGTAATCCCCAAATCTTCATGCTTAGGAAGATCCTTAAGTTCATCCTCTGCCTCCAGACTCAGTGGGGAGGATTGCTTCAGCAGCTTTGCTAAGCAGTGGTTGGGCCCCAGTGCTTGAAGCAGCCCTGCCATCATACCCCTTTGGAAGGTCTTGTCCCCCTAAAGTTCTAACCCAGGCTGGCATCTCAAGTTGACTGCTGGGATCTCAGGGGTGTTCCAAGGCCCCTAGTGGAGGTCCCTATGGTAGGCTTGTCTCTGTGATTGAGGTTTACTAGGGTTCTGCCACAGAATTCTCTGAACATCTCTTGGACTGTAAATAGAGGCAGCCACATACCATAGCCTATTGCAAAGATGAAATCCAATGGACACCAAGCATATTGCCTGTACCTGGTGCGGGAGGAGTGTGGCTGCTCACACAGCCCCTAAGTCTGCTGGAGCCAAACCTAGGATGGCCTAAGCCCCAAAGCATTCAACCTGCCAGGAATCTAGCTCTGGCACACTTAGTCTGTGATGGCAGAAACAGGCTTATGGTCTCCCGTGTACCTTCGGGATCACTGGTGTTGACAAACAGTACCCACCTTCCACGTTAACCTTATCTGTAGTTTGTATGATACACCCTTTTAACCTTCCAAACAAGTTTTCTCTTCTTTTCCAATATGGATAGGTCAAGAACCCACATTTTAAAAATACTGCTCCATTTCACTAAACCATTCTCTCTTTAAGTTGATGTTCTCTTTTCCCATTCTACTGAAGTTCCTGGAGGAGCCAAAGTGCACCCTTTGCTTAGAAATGACTCCAGATAAATGCCTGTTTTCATTATCCAAAGCATTGGCACCCAAACACAATTCAGACAAGTTCTTTCCTGCTTTGACTAGGGTTGTTTTTCATCTGTCCAAGAACAAGTTGGGGGTGTCGTTCCCACAGGCGTGCATATAAATGTACATACACTCACATACAGACACACACTCACATTCACACACACACAAATAAATTGGAGAAAAAATTGTCTTGCTAATTTAAAGACCAATCAAAGAAATCATAAAAATGGTAAGTTTGTCAAAGACTTTTAGTCGTATTCTGTGATGATTAATGATTAATCCTTATCATTGACTCAATTGGATTTCAAGTCACAGGCAAGCACATCTGTGGGTATGTCTTTAGGCATGTCTGCAAGGACATTTCCAGAGAGGTTTAGCTAAGGATGAAGGATGCACCCTGAATGTGGATGACTCCATCCCCTGGACTAAATGAAAGTGGAGAAAGGAGATCTCGAGATGGGCAGCAGCATCCACTTCTTTTGCTTCCCGACTACAGTCACAAGGACCGGCCAGCACCTGCTCCTGCTGCTCTGTCCTCACCATCAAGCTGTGAACCAAAGGAAACCCTTCCTTCTTTCAGTTGCTTTGGTTGGGTATTTCCTCATGCAATGAGAAAAGCATAACTGACATCTATCTTTATTCTTCTATGCTACCAAATTTATCTATGCTACCCTAGACTTCTAGAAGGGCATTTGATCACACAGAACAGGACTGCATATCCTATCCTGTTATGTATCTGGGAGTGACCGTGTGACTGAATTCTGACCAAAGATATGGGAGCAGAAATATGTGAGTGGCTTCTTGCCATGATCTATAAGGGGTAGGACATAGCCCTTCCCCATTTGTTCTTCTTACTTGGAAAACATAGTGTTATGCCACCAGAGACAATGGCGATACCTTGGAGCGATGTATAAACAAACAGGATGGAAGGAGAGACAGAGACAATCTTTCTGGTATAACTTTCTAATATTTTGTGTCTCCATTATATCACCCAGTTCATTTTATCAGTGATAAAAGGAGCTAAAACTTCCTGCTCTGATTATTATCTGTTTTCTGACTTCATCAGTCTCTCCCTCACATGTTTTGATGCTTTTCATTGGATATTTACACACTAATAAATACTCCATCTTTTTGATGAGTTGACCATCTATTAATTTGTAATACCTCTGTCTTTGATATTGCTTCTTTGCCTTCAGATATATTTCATAATAGGCTTATGATTCTTTTCCGCGTGGTACATCTGTACACTGCATAGATGTCTGTGGGACATCTGTTTTCTTTCTGCCTGTGGTGTTTTGAATGTAATTGCCCCCATAAGACCGTAGGGAAACAGCACTGTTAGGAAGTGTGGCTTTGTTGGAGTAGTATGGCCTTGTTGGAGGGAGTGTGTTACTGCAGAGGAGGGCTTTGGGGTTTCATAAATGTTCAAGTCATGTCTAGTGTCTCTGTTCACTTCCTGTTGCTTGTGGGGCAAGATGTAGGACTCTTAAGCTCCTTTTTCAGAACCATGTCTACTTGCAAGCCACCATGTCCCACCATGATGATAATGGACTAAACTTCTAGAAATATAAGCCCCCCACTTGGATGCTTTTTCTTACGAGACTTCCAGTCATCATGGTGTTTCTTCGCAGCAGTAGAAACCTTAAGACTGTGCCTAAATGTACTTTTAAGTGTAAAACACTTCTTTGCAGAAAGGTTTCCTGTCTGTCTTAATTTTATATATACCTGTTACATTTTTCATTTATGTGAGTGCTTCATCCATTATCTTTAGAAAACACTTTACATTTTATAACAATTTTAGAGTTATAGGAAATTTCAACTTTTATCCAAAGGCTTTCCCATTTACCCCATATCCAGTTTCTCTATTATTAACAACCAAAGTTATGAGTTCATCACTTTTTAATGACTGTTGACATGATTGCACTTAGATGCATCACTTCGATATCTGATTGTTTTCACTATCTTATTTTATTTTATTTGAGACAGACTTTCTCTCTGTAGCCCTGGCTGTCCAGGAACTTGCTCTGTAGATCAGACTGGTCTTAAACTCAGAGATCTGCCTGCCGAGTGTTGGGATTAAATGCGTGTGCCATTATGGTCCAACTTGTTTTCCCACTTTTTAATTTATGCTTTCTTCTTTCATTTTTTTATAGGCCTTTTGAAAATCCCTTTAGCTTCTCTATTGGCTTTTCAGCAGTGCCTCTTTGCATTGCATTATCAGTGGTTACTCTAAGGATTACAAAGTAAAATTTTTGCCTTGTATACTATAATTTGAATAAATATTTTGCTACCTCATACAATTATCCAAAACTCTGGCAATGACATAGTTCTAGCTGTCCTTGCCTTCCTTTTCTGTATCCTGTAGGCTATAGTGCTATGTGTGATCTAATTATTTACATTATAGACCCAGCAAAACAACTTAAACATGGTAGGGATTTGATAATATTTCACAGCTCTTTGAGACACGTTTGAACCTTTTCTGCTTTAGATTACATAATTTCTATGGTTCTCTCTTTGATCCGCTATTCTCTCTTATTGCCCCAATTCTGTTAATAAGCTATTTGATACTTATTTAAGAGAAAAATTCAGGTACACTCTTTTGTTTCTATAGCTTCTATCAGGTTTAAAATAGTTTTCTCTTTTTTTAATTCCCATTTTTAATTTGTTGTAAGTATTTGTGTGTGTGTGTTATTTAGCATGGTTAACTGAGTTGCTTTTAAGTAATTGCTTGGTAACAAAATCTGGGCCATCTTGGAGCTTGGTCAACTCTAGAAAATGATTCTCATTTTCTTAGTTCTTTATTTTGATTAATTTTAAGTTATAGTTTACAGATCACAAAGTCTATATTGCAAAGACTTTGTTATAGTCATTGTATTAGTTACATTTGCATAGCTATGACCAAAGGCCCATAGTGAGGAAGAGGATGAACTGAAGAGAGGATTTGTCTTGTCTCATGGTTTCAGAGGGTTCTGTCCTCATGCTTCAGAGGGTTTCATGGTTTCTTGGCCTCATACTATTAAGTGGAACATCATGGTCATGGAGTTGTGCAGTAGGGAGTTTCTATAGCTTATGGCAGACCAGAAGCAGAGAATGAGGCAGAGGCCAGTGACACGATACGAAGGATCCATACTTACAGCGACCTACTTCGTCCAGCTAGGTCCTATGCTAAGTTTCCAAAACCTCCTAACACAGCATCGCCACCTGACAGTCAAGCAATCAGATCAATCTATAGGGGACATTTCATTCTGAAGTCATAATAGTCCCTCAGTGTATGTTTTTAAAGCTGGCAAATATCTTGGCAAGAATCAAAGCGTAATCTTGACTGTGATGACTGACATCTTAGATCTCTTTTCAACTTTAGCTACAAGTTGCTGTTGACCAGTTTTGTACCTCCACAGTGGAGGAGTCAGCTAAAGGGATTGGCAGCATTGTGTGTGTGTGTGTGTGTGTGTGTGTGTG